>WAAG01030250.1:61738-101228 GCA_013390105.1 Tichodroma muraria
CCTGAGCCGGGCGGGCCGCAAGAGGCCGCGCGCCGCCGAGGATGCGGCCGCGGGGCTCGGCCGAGAATGGAGACCGATGGCTCGCCCGTCCCTACGGCACCGTGCAGCGCCCGTGGAGACTGACCGGAGACTGACCTGGAGACTGACTCGGCCCCCTTTGGACTCGGTGGAGCTGCGGTATCTTCTTTTCCCCCGGTTTTTCCTCAAAAGGGAATTTTGTGGCTTCGTTTTCTTCCTCACCAGGGCTAGCTTCTCCCTTTGAACCCGCATTGAATTCCTGCGCTGTTTATGCCAGTCTGTTACCTATACAAGGATATCGGTGTCCAAAATTCCTCGCTATTTACAGGATCAGCTGGGAACAATACGAATTTAGAGGCTGTAATCCATTGTTGACGTAAAAACAGTTTTGTTTAACGATGAGCATAAACTTATTTAAAATATGTGGAAGGTAAATTGACTTGTTTACTATATTAAAGTATTTTCCCAATATGAAAGTCTCTGTAACAAAGTATGTTCTCTTCGGTGGTGGGAGGAGGAATGCTGAACTGGAAGGGGTCTGAGTAGCAAAATTTGGCCACTGCAATGGGCAACTGTGGTATATGTTGTTGATACATTTGTTATTGGTCTCCATAGGTGAGGCTGGAGAAATCTCTGTTCATGGCTAATTGGAATTGAAGCAGTGGTGCCGGAAAGGTTTGATCTGTGCTGGCAGAGCAGGTGGAGCTGTGGCGGTGGGTGCTGGTGGGCTCTGAGCTGCAGCGCGGTTGTACACTCGTGCTGCTGCCTGCGAGGGATGGCAGCGCTTACAGATCGTCCCCGCACCTCTGGGGCATGCAGAACCAGGGTAGGTCTGGGCCAGGCAGCTCCTGGTGTGTCCTGGGAAGGCTCTCCTCCCAGCTCCATGGTTTCCTGCCCTATGGTCCTCAGAACTCTTCTATTCCTTGATGAGCAGGGTGAAAAAATGGCCTTTAATGACTCTTGGATATGGAATATAAACTAGGAAACCATAAGAGCCATATTGTTCCAAGCTGCTGCTTTCCAGATGGATGGATTCAGCTGAATCTATGAGGCTGCCAGGCTGTGCTGCATCACAGCAGTTCAGATTCCTTCTGCTGAGGGATGCAAATGTGCTGTAACGTGGCATACGCATTTCAGTTGTGCAGATCACAAAGGTACCATACGATATGGCACTTTGCTGCTTGGAAAGAGCTGTTTCACATCAAAACTGGAGTTTGGGACTGTGGTAGTTTGTTAAGGCTGCATCATCAGCTGGGCATTGTCTTTACAGCATCTGTGAAAGGTAGAAGCAGAGAGCTTGCAGGCAGAAATGAGGTAAAAGGAAAGTGGTTTGTGATTGTCTTTTCATCCTCTTTTCCAGTTTTCTAGGGAGCATGCAGGGGAGGCTTTGTGTTAGAACAAAAAGCTGGTGGTAAGGACAAAACGATCCCACTTTAGCCAAAATCATGGGATCACTGCCACCCTCCTGCAGGGCAGGTGGAAGAGCTGGAAGCACTGTGTCAGCAGACAGGTGCCCCGCAGCTGTCACCTCCTGAGCTGCTTCACTGCTCTCCCTGTTCATCCACAGGGGGAATGCTGAGTGTCCTGGAGCAGTGCCAGCTCTGGGCCCCACTGGTGTCCGTTCTGTGAGTGGGGGATTGTGTGCCTTTGGTGGTTCTGCCTGCAGCGTGTTGATCCCTCTCCATGGGGCTGCTCACGCCCACAGCAGTTCCGGGTCCTGGTGACAGCAATGCCATTTGCTGGCCTTGGGATACACCTTTGGTTGTGGAGGAAAGTTCCTGCAGCTCCCCGAGGGAGGAATGAGTGACAGAGAAACCAGGCTCATGTGGTGCCAGTTGAGTTTAGTGTGCTCCTTGGCTCGGGTGCTAAATGCAGAACCAGTTGGGAAGTGTCTCTGAGAAGGAGCTTATGTTTAACTTGTAAAACCTTTGGAGATAAATAAATCTGTGTGCAATGACATGGATGCTTTGCTGCTAATCTGCAGCTTGGAGCTGGTGACTCTAGTGGCTCCGAGCGGTGCATCCAATGTATACTGAGTGCCCAGAGCCTCCTGGCATCCTTCACTTTAACCACAATTGCTCTCAGAAAAACCAACAGAGCCTGACTGCCTGGTGCAGAGGGGAGAGGAAATGAATGGAATTAAGTGGGCTGTGTGGCCCTCTTCCAACCTGTCGTCTAACTGCTGAGAGACACCTTGTACTCGGGAGCAGGAACAACCTAAAGCTATTTACCTGGTTTGTGGTTTTGGTAGCAAAGAATCTCTGGGACAGAGACAGTGCTCAGATCCTCTGGATCAAAGGGAAGAGGCCCTTCACTGATGGCTGCCTCCCCTACTGGTGCTAAAAATAGTTGATGAGCCAGTAGAGGATGGTTGTGGCTGTCTGCATTCCTGTAGGAAAGTGCAGGCTTGGTGAGTTCCCAGACTGTGTTTTTGCATCTTCTCTGCTGACAGATTTCAGTGAAATGCTGCTATTTCTGTACCTATTACAACTGACTTTGGAGCTTCCTGGGACTTCACTCCAGTTGTACTGAGTGTGCAAGGGAGGAGAAGGTGCCTGGGGAAGATTCAGAAGAGTTGTGCACTGCCGGCCTAATGGCCAGGGAGCTTTGGCGATCTCAGCAGCCTGGTTTTCCAAATCTTCTGGACCCATATTCTTCAGCTACAATCTTTTCCCCATCCTTTTCCTAGACAGGAATCATAGCCCTCTGGCAGCAGATGTGTTCCTGTTGGGATGCTGTTGCCAACCTGCGATAAGTCCGTTGCTGTGCTTCTTACTCTCATCATGATAGACTGTCGAAGAAATTGGTGGCTCAGTGTACTTTGCAAATACTTTAGTAAAAAAATGGCTCATCTGGACTGGTTTCTAGGTGTAAGCTAACCTAAAATTTTGGGCACTAGGGATTTCTTGGGAAATAGATGGGCTGCAACAGATACTTGGACTGGGAATTTTTGCATTATGTTGCCATCGTTGTACTGAGACTGTCATATGCATCTCAACAGAATTGCTTTAGTGCCCTAAAATGGTGCAATCACCAGTCTGGGGTAAAGCTGAGGTTTAAAAGGCAGATGGTTGTGTCATCTGTTGTGTTACTTCAGCTCCAGTTCACCCTTTTCCTTCACTGCTCCTCAAAAAAAAAAATAAAATTCAGGTTCACTTAGTGTGATTGTATCCGGCAAGATGGGGCACAGGGTTGTGTGTTGCTTCCTAGGTAGGAATGACTAACCTTATGATTCAAGATGTTGATTCCTTGGAATTGCTGGGGAGGATTATTCCCTTCACACAACTGCTGGCCTGCGTGTCACCTGCTAACAGAGCTGTGCCATATTCCCAGTGTGTGCATGTTGGTGAGGAAGGGAGATGTCTGGAAGTCACTTGGATGAAGGAGATACTCAAATGTGAGTGAAATACCTTAAAGCCTTTTGCTTTTGTGATAGACATCTAATACCTGCCCTCTGCCTGTGCACATTGGTCTTATCCCAATGAGCCCAGTTTGTCCAAGGAGAGCATTTAATATAACTCACGTGCAGAGGGACCAGAAGGAAGGGAAATAGCAGGAAAAAGAGTTACTGGAGCATGTAATCTGCTTCAGCAGCTGGCTCACGTTTCCATCTCTAAAAGCTCTCTTTTCCCAGTGCGCATTCTCTTGCGGGCTCATCTGATTCAATGCACGTCATCTTAATCCCAGATTCCTGTGCAGTATTTCTGTCAGGGAATCTTGGCTTAATCCCTGAGTGTAGTTGAAAAGCAGTTGTGTGGTGTAGTGGTGATAACAAAATCAGTGGCTGTTTCTGGGCATCGCGGATTTCCCTCAGAGGAAGTCAAAGCTGATCTCGGTGGACTGCTCAGGGGGATGTTACCGACGGCTGGCTCTGAGTCCTGGAGCTGCTGGAGCACACAGAGAGGGGAATGGCATAAGAAACAGTTATAGCCGAGCTGGAGCATGAAGCTAAGGAGATGAAGCTTGTCTTGTGGCTGTTCCACAGGTGTTCAGAGGCAGTTTTGGGAAAGATGGCCAGGTACTGTGTCACTGCACTGGGATGGTGTGAGCAGGAATCAGCCACACGGACTTCCCGGAGTTGCCTGCCAGTGCTACAGAGCCTGGGAGCTGGTTGAGATGTTGCTGTACAACCTGTCCAGGGAAGGCAGCAGGCATGTCCTGCACTTCCCAGCAGTGCTGTACCCTACTGCTGCTCTGGGCCTCTCATTGACTTGAAAAGCACTAATTACTGTATTATGCACTTAAAATACAAAATTGTTGGCTAAGTGCCAGTGCCCTCTTCTACATGCAACCAGTTTATCTGGAGGGAGATTGTTGTGGAAAACCAGTGAAATTTTCTGTTATTTTTATATCAAGAGACTCTCTATTGGGCTTTACTGGTTAGTGGCCTGTGTGTATGCTCCTGCTGCAGGTATTGGACTTGTTGACATAGGAATGGAGAGCTGTCAGGATTTTGTGTTACTGCCTCCTTCAGTAATTGCTTTGGAAACAAGTATTTCCAACTTTATCCAAATATATTTTTGTCCTTGGCTTCAAGTTTTTTAAATTAACTTCTTTATGCAAGAGCTGACTCACTAGTCTGGGATTAATTCTGATAGTTTTAGCTACAGTTGCTGTGTTGAAACTGATTTGTAAATTTTTAAGGAAAAGAACAGTGTCTAGTGGCCAGCTAATCCTTTGATTTGAAGGAAAAAGCATTCTGCCCGGGAGTGCTGCTGCTTCCCTTGTGTCTGGAAAAGCTGGAACAACTTTCACCAAATCCCTGAGCTACCAGCCTCTGCTGGGAAGGAACGGGTCCTGTGCAGGCAGGTGACTCCGAACTCTGTGAGCTGCCCTTACATTTACTTGCAAGAAAAGTGCAGTGGTGATGAGGTGGTGGCTCTGATGCCTCAGTGAAAAAGTGATTCTCATCTTCCTGGCATCGCTGCAGGAAGCTTTTGTGGTGAGGAAGCTGAGCTAGCCCAGGAGTTCAGTGCTTCCCAAAGGAATCAGTGCTCTGAACTGGAGCTGTTGCTCTAAAAGGCAGAGATTACTGATCCAGTGTGGAAATCTCTACATGTGGAACTCAGAAACAATAAGAAACAGGAGGGTTTTCCTCATTCCAACTTTTATTTCATATAAATAATCCCTCTACATCAGATTTGTCAACTTTTCAGTTTTTTCTCTCACCATAAAGAAGAAACAGCTAAGCCACAGTTGTCTGAAAAATCACAACCCAGTCACCAAACAAAGTGCATTGAGCAAAGTGTTAATGAGCGGGAAAAAATACCCTTAGAACAGGCACAACCTGTCCAGTCCCATCCCAAGAGCCTGGATCAGACTCAATCCTTCCTGGACATCATTACCTGCAAAGGCACTCGGAAGAAGGGGAAAAAAGGAGGGAATGGAGGACCAGTGATGGTTTTCCTTTCTGAATGGAGTCTAGGGCAGTAAGATTTTTTTTTATCTCTTCAACACAGTACTGGACCAGGGCAATGTAAAATTCCTGCCTGGCCACATGTCCAACTGCTCCTGGGGTGCAACAGCTCTTGAGCTGAGACTGTTCCACAGACCATGAGGCAAGCTGGCTCCTGGGAAATGCTGGTAATGACTCAGTCTGACTGCACCAAGAGTCAGGTCAGAGACCCGATGTACAAAATAATAATAAATTAAAAAACTAAACAATTGCAAGCAGGTTTTTGAGCCAGTCAGATAAGGAAAATCAGCCTTTAACAGTGATGGAGAATCTCCAGGGCCTGGAGCAGTTTTACAGTCTTCTATTTATCTGTTGGGTAAGTCCAAAATAACCCAGTCTGGGCTTTGGTGGGGTGGAGATGTTTCTACTGATAAAACACAAAAGCTGCACACTCTGTTTCTTGATAATACCTGGTGTGATGCCAGTAAAGTCTCCTGAATTTGGCACAGGGAGGAAATTCCCAGGCTTGTGCTTCATGATAGGTGTCACGGGTCTAAGTCACATGGAAAAAACAAATGTTTGTCTGTGCAAATATTAGTTTATTAAAGCAGCATAGAGTATTTCAGTCTACACGTGCCACCTGATCTCCAGGGCAGTCTGCCAGCCTGGTCAGCCAACATCCTGCAGGACATTCCAGGCAGTCTCCACACATACCTGTCCCAGGGATGCTTCCTCTGGCATCAAATTTTAGAGCAGCACCTTGAAATGAGGGTGATACCTGCTCTGCCCTGTCATTCAGAAGTCAGAAATTATGTTGTGTTATTCCTTGTGCCTTCTCCTTAACTGGTAGCTGTATTCCAGCTGGGTCCTAGCTTGCTGTAACTGGAAAGCCAAGCAGCTGGAATTCCTGCATGTTTGTGCTTGTAAAGCTCCTCCAGATCCTCTATTTTAAAGGTATCTTTAAGGCCAGGTCAGAAGGTCTGCAGGACAGCTTAGAGAGGATTCCTGTTCTCTTATTCAAACACAAGGCTATGGAAGGCACAATCAAGAAGGTGAAAATGTTTGATGTGAAGTCTTGGACCTCCAGCTCCAGTTTGGCCTGGGTCCTGCTGCCAACTGCTTTGGGCAGTGTGGTGGAGGAGGAAGATTACTGTGCTGTCCCTCTCCTTGCTGTGCTGCAGGGATGCCCAGTTATGCTTGGGAAGGGGGCACAGAGTTTGCTGAGTTATGCACACACCTGGTCACCCAAGCAGCCACCTTCCTTGGCACAAAGCACTGTCCTGATGTGCTCCTCAGCCTCTAAAAGGGGAGGACAGTTGGAGGCTCTTCAAGGAGGAGGTGCTGGGGTTAATCTGTGCTTGTCAGAAGCGTTCTATCCATCCATCCTGCTCATGCCCCACAGCTCCTGCCACCACCATACACCTCTGCCAACACTTCAACCACATGCAAACCTCTAGTACAAGAGCTCTGAACACAACTTCTTCACCCACCTACTGAACTACATCCTAGCACCTCACCCCTCTGGTTTGCCAGTCACCTCTTCCTGCTGTTCCAGTTGCTGGTACAGCCCCTGGCATGTGCCTCCAGCCTTTGGGGAAAAAACGAGGTGTGTGCCCAGAAACCCAAGCCATAAGTTTAAAAAGAGTTAGTCATTAAATAAAATAAAGTGCATCCAGTAGACATTTCCTTGGCTTGCCACGCAGCTGCAATATATGCCAAACAAATAGGTAAGTGATGGTGTTTTCTCTGTAGGGTGGGAGTGTGTGCACCCTTCCCTGTCCTTTGACACATGGATAGGGAAAGGGGATACCAGAACTGTGGGTGGGGGTGGTGATGGGGACCCCACATGTTGTGAATGGTGCTCAAGGGTGGCACTGGGCAGATGCTAAAAGCTGATTTCATCAAAGGTAAAAGAGTGAGTACAAGCTTGTGCTCCTCTTCTCCACCGCCTCCAGCACGTTATCCTGTGAAAAAAGAGCAGAGACAGCCACGGGATTATCAGTCTCCAGGGAACTGCTGAGCTGTAAATCAGAATGCCTGCTAAGTTCCACCCTGCCCTTCCTGCACGGCTGGGGCTGCTTGGGAGGCACCACTGGGGCATAGCCCAGATACCTGCTGCCAAATCTGACAGGAGCACTGGGGGCTCTGCAGCCCAGGGGACAAGCTGACTCTACCAGTCTGGATTAAACACTCTCAGTCTTCTTCTGGGACAGATACATCAACTTCACTCTTTCCTTTTATCTCAGGAATGACAATCCTGTCAGGTTCTTGTGTATGCTGGTTCAGCACCTGGAGCACCAAGAGAAGAAGCTGATTTCAGCTAGAGTTTTGTGATCCTTCCTGGTGAACCCAGCCTGGATGTGCAGCATTTGTGAACCCCGAGGGCAGAGGCTGAATCAGTTTCTCCTAATAAAAAACTATCCTATGAGTGGAGCCTGCTGTCCTAGAGCTGCTTCCAGACCCAGACATGCCGATTTTAGTTGGGAAAGGCAGACTTTTTATTCTTTTCTAGTTGCCAGAAGCTTGGGTGCTGCTCAGAATTGGTGAGCTTGCATTTTCATGCATCCATGTTTAAATCTGCAGATCAGCCTTTTGCTGATGCAGATTTCAGCACCCAAAGCTCCCAAGAAAGGTCAGGAAGGGGGATATAAAAAAAAGAGATTAAATCCTGCAAAGGCAGGAGAGTCCACAGGAAGCTTGGTTTGCATAAAAAAGAAACTTCTCAAGGGACCATCTAAAGACACAGCCACAGATATTTAATAAGGAATTGCACTGGAATCAGACCTGAGGTACTGACACAACTGATGAACAGTTGAGATGAGATTGTTGCTGGAGATGGAATTCCTTCTCCTGTCTGTGTGCAGCAGTGAGGGCTGGCTGTGTCCTGCTGTCAAGGGCTGCTCAGTGCTGTGGCAGCACACTGGGATTTAATGGGACTGGGAAGGGCCAGAAGCAGACTGTCAGTCACACTTGGTGGTCCAGATATTGTAAAGTAATCTGGTTTATGAGTCTGAGCTGACTCCAGCATGAGTTCTCCCTATTGTGGACCTATTTGATCACTGATGCTTTCAGAAGGCTCTGACTGTACTTCAGTGCTGGGAGACAATTCCCTTTCCTGCTCAGCAGTATTGTCCTTTCAATACAAACACTTTCTTCCCATGCATGAGTGAGTCTTTACAGCCAAGAGACTGGTGGGCTTTAAAGTCATTACTTCTCTTGGTAATTAGCCAGAGAGATTAGCCTTTCTTACATTTCCCACTGTATCCTCTTTCCAGTATATAACTCCAGGGCTGGTGGGAGATGGAGCAGCTGTGGGCTGGCTGTGAGCTGGGGCTCAGGGCAGCAATGCCCCTGTGTGCTGCCTGGGCTCTGCCAGCAGAGTGGGAATTCTGTGGTGGCAGAATTTCCTCTGTGTGTCAGTGCCACAGGAGAGGACTGTTGCAGATCACCACTGTCTGTCTCACACGTCCAGCCTGGCTGGCTGGGGGATGTCATTGGGATGGCCTTCACAGCCAAGCCAAGAGCAGGTCCTTGTGGGACCTACTGGCAGGCTCCATGCTGATGGGGGTATGTGCAGAACTCCCTGAAGCTGCAGCTGAACATAGCTGATGTAGATCTGGGATAGCAGGGACAACTGTGGGATATGACAGCAGCTCCATTCCTGGTGTTTGGAATTGCAGCAACTCGCCCATCAGAGCCCTGAGTTATGTTTAGATGTGTTAAGATCCGGTAAGTGGCCTTTACTATTCATCCATGGCAAGCTTCCAAGTGTTCTGACAGGTAGCCACCTTTTCCTACTTTTTCCATATTTATTCCTGGGCTTCTCAAATACATTGGTCCCTGCCCCAGCATTGTGTTCTGGTTTGGATGTTTCTTCCAAACACCAGAAACAAACATCAAAAGGTGAACACCACCTTTGCTGGTGTTCACTACCCACATATCTACAGAGATCACAATTCCACTGCTTTCTGCCTTCATTTTCTTAGACTAAACAACATTTCCTCAACAGCCCTGGAGCCTTCCCTGTGTGTCCTTAGTCTCTTCCACCATTCTCACAGAATCCCTGTGTTCTCCAATGTTAACAATGTCCTCCCATGTTGTGCCATCACGCCAGAGGTATGGAGACAACTATGTCAAGTCCCACTCCCCGACTCTGCATAAAGACTAAGCTCTCCACTTAGGTGGTACTCAGAGGTGCTCTGGGAATTTAACATGCCCATGGCATGATGATGGGCTCCAGAGGGTGGAGTGGGCTGCAGGAAGGACCAGGGAAGCCAATGCTATTCACAGCAAGCCCTTGACCCTGCCAATCCTAGGCCAACTCCCCACACATACCAGCAGATGGTATCTTCCTGTCTCCTGAACCTCAAGGAAGCGGGTTTTTCTTCCGCAGCTCCACAACTGTTTTGGGAAGTGCTGGTTTCTGCTTGTGCTGTCTCCTGCACCAACCTTGGGCGCTGGTTTGCATCAGAGCCGACCTCTGCTGACCTCCTCCGTCCTGCAGCACTCGGGCCCTGCCTGCCCCACTCCTGTTTACGTCAGCCAGTGCTGCAAGGTCAGATCCCTGGAGCTGCTCTGGAAATCTACCCCCAGATGCATTTTCTCTAAAGATGTTAAGATTAATTTTCTCAAGAGAATTCAGGGAAAAACTTCTGTGGTTTTTGTGTATCGTTTACTTCTCTGGGACTTGTTGGACATTCTCCAGGGATTCCAGTCCAGCACTTTGAGTAAATATTTATTCCTTGTTATTTGAAGCGAAGGATGAAAGCCCCACCACACTCTCTGCACAGCATTTCCCACTGATTTGAAGGTGCTGGAGATTTTTAGTGCCATAAATAGACACTGGGAGGGGGAGCTGTGAAACCCACGTGGTGACTGCACAGGGCTGCAGTTGTGCAGGAAGGGATGTAAGATCTGCATTTAATGTGAGTGAGACACAGGGCCCATGAGCAGGGCAGGGGGCCAGCATATCATTATCACTGAGTACAGATGTTTCCAGCTGTTACAGATACCTGCTGAGCTCTGAGGTGGACTCAGGACCCTATTGCCAAACCATGGGAATCTCCATTGCTGAGATGAAAATGGACTACTCTAATTTATTGTTTCCTCTTAGTTGGTGTCTAATTAAAATTATCCTAAGTGAGCAAAGTAATCGTTAATTCCTTCATCCTCTAATTTGATGGGAATTTTGGTACACTGGAGAGGCGTGGCTGGACAGCCACACCTCTCCCACCATGAATCTCCCACCATGTCCATCCAGGTGTTTTATAACATTCTCCTAAATGCTGTTGGAATTAATTTCCCTCGCTTGAAGAAATTTTAGTTCAAACATAGAACTAGCTCCTGTTGGTTCTTAATGTTTTGTCTTTTTGAAATCACTATGACACTTGCACTTTTCCCTGCCTTTTATATGGATTGGATTATAGGGAAAGTCTTTGTTAGCAGCTTAGCCACTTCATCCCTAAGCTCATTTGTACCTCTGGGAGGAATACTGAGCAACACTGGGGGACACATTGCTGTGTAGGGTCTGCAGAAAAGCTTCTGGAATCTGGAAAAGGCACTTGGTGGGGGGATCTGCCTGCCTGGCTCTGAGCAGCTCATTGCCTCAAGTGCCTACTTATGGAACAGAGCTGCTGCATCTGTGAAGGAGAGAGGCAGGAGTATCCTGAGAGCCACTCCCATGTTAGGCAAGCTGGATTGTGTTCCGGAAATGCTCATCTCTGTTTAGTGTGATGTCCTGCTCTGGGGGACACTGCCTGGAAAAAAAGCACTTTGCAAAGAGCCCCTACCCTCTCTCCTTTCCCCTTCCTCTTAATTTCTACCTTACCTTTGTGCTTGTCATCCTTTGTTCCTTCTCCTGGCTTTGCATTTGCCTTGATAGAAGAAAATTGGTTTTTTGTGTAAAACCTGGAGCATTGCTCCATAACCAGCTCTGTTCTCCCTCCCTTCTGTTTGGTTCATGTGCCTTTACACCAGGAATCATCAGCCTGTGTATTTATACACTGCCCTGCACATTAGAGTTACCATCTGAAATTCAAAGTGTAACACTCACAGACCTTCTGCTCGGAAGAGAATCCCACTTACAATCAACCTTCTCCCAAGCTCTGCCCACAAGGTAGACCCCTGTGGTTTTTCAAGTGTTTTGGGGAAGGACCACACTGACCTCAAGTTGTGATCACCCCAGAAACAGAAATAAACTCATCCCACTGAGCTTATTCCTCCCATCCTTTCTAAGGTCATAGTTTCCCAGGAATAGATCAGTATGTGCCCTAACTGATGTGTGTCATCAACCAACTTCAGCAGCCCAGTTTTCTGTCTAAATTTTTCTGTCTGACTTTCCATTCTTCCCCCACCCACTCCAGGACAGGCCTTTGGGATTTACAGATTTAATTACCTTAGAGATCCATAGCACTGCTAATGAACATTTCTGAACAGTTATCTGGTATGATGCCATTGTACTACAGAAAATGGAGTTGTGGCCCTATACTATGGCTGAGAGCATTAATGGGATGACTCACCTTATGTCTCAGGCAAGCCAGTGCAATCCGCTAGTTGTGAGTGTCCCCACTGTCCTTGTCCTTGCAGTCCTCAGGCTGGTCCCCTTCCCTAGATTGGGATTTTGCCGTGTCCTGCTCAGGCACAACAGTCTTGTCAGAGCTGGCTTTCCCTGGAGGCGAAGGCTCGTGGTGTTCAGTGCCTTCAGCATCTTCACTTCCTTTCAGTGCAAGTGCCTGTCCCTCAAGAGCAGTGGTTTTGGTCACTTCTTCCCCTCCTTTGCTCTCCAGCTGTCCTTGATCTGCATCCAGTCTATCTCCTGCTGCTGTGTTGAGCTTTCCTCTGTGGCTGTTGGAAGAGTTCTCAGAGGACATCTTTTCCAAAGCTGGCTGTTTCTCCAATCCAGCTCCATCTACATTTGCTCCCTGGGGCAGTGACAAGGTCTCGCTGCCAGGCCTGGTGCCTTGCACAGTGCTCTGAAGGCTGCTCTGTGAAGCAGTGCTGTCAGTGCTCTCCTCCTCCTGAAGGATGTCAGCAGTGCCAGGCTTCCCACTGGCATCTTCCCCAACACTTTCCTTGCTTGGCTTGGGCCCTGGCTCTGAGTCCCCAGCGCTGGCCACAGATACCTCTGTGCTGCAGGCCCTCACTCCCCTACGCTCCTCCTTCTGGCCATTCTGGGCAGGCTGGACCTTCCCACTTTGCAGCCGCTGTGACGAGGAGGCCCCATGATCCTGGAGGCTTGGCTGTTTCCCCTTTTCCTCCAGCTCAGCTGTGCAGTTCTCTTCCACCACTTTGTCACCTCTGCTCTTCCGCCTGTCCATAGCAAGGATCCTCTGAGAAACAAAGGACATATTAAGTTCATCTTATTAAAATACCAGTATATTGTATTTCTTGTCTGTGATGGTTCTGAAAACCTGAGGAAAAAGGATGCAAAAGGATGTAGGTGGAGAAGTGTTCAGGGACCAGAATAGGTGAGGTGGTTGGTCAGCGTAAGCAGCGAAGCTGCTGTCACTCCAGGCATGTTGGTGAAAAGCACAGTTACCCAAAAACAGAGGCCTCCCAGCTCTGAAATGGATTAGAGGTTCCAATTTTCCTCACAGTGCGTGTTGAGAAAACTCAGCTGCCAGCCTCCAACTCAGGAACTCACCTGGCCATCAAGGTCATCCTTCAGAAGAGACATGTCCTCGCCTTCTTTTGCATCCCATCTGTCAAGAAAAAGTAATCAGAATTTAGGCCTTGAAGATAAAAAGCCAGTGTCCCTTGCCTGAAACCCAGATATTCCTTCCAGGGCCATGTATTCCTTGTCTGAGCCCCTTGTTCAGACCTATCCAGACACACTCATTTGAGACCACTAAATCTTAATAAACTGGTTGTTGTAATGAACTCCAATTGCCAGAGCAGACAGTTAAGTCAGACAAAGATAGAGTTCGCTTGTGCTGATGCCTGCCACAGTCTGGTCCTGCTTGCTTTACAGTGCCCAAGTGTCCCAGGTCTCCACGACAGCAGACACAGAGGCAGATACTGAAGGTTAAAATTACGTTGAAGTAGCTTGGAAATCAGAAAGACTATTTACAAGGGCCTGGAGTGACAGGACAAGGGCCAATGGCTTCCCACTGACAGACGGCAGTGTAGGTGGGATATGCTTCCATGTGGAGGGTGGTGAGGCCCTGGCACAGGTTGCCTCTTCAAAATTAGGTAAGGAGTGAGATGTGGACATGCACACCACGGCAGTGCTGCCAGCTCCTCACCTTCTGGCTCTGCCTGTCAGTCTGTCCTTCCCCTTGGCTCGGCTGCTCACAGCAGGCACTGCTTTTGGACCAGGGTCGCTCACATCCACTCCATGATGTCCTCCACCTAGAAAACAGGTTGGAAATGCCATGCAAAAGCAGGCAGAAGCAGCTGATGGACCACTGAACAGGCCAACACCCTTGTATCCTTGGAAAGGACCTCTGAGGTGGGAAGCCTTTGAAGCTGTGTGCATATTGCACACATATTTTCTAAAGTAATAAAGACAAATCAGTAATTTAGGGTGTTTCTTGTGTGGTTTTTTAATTCCAAATTCCAATTCTAACTTTGAATCTTATTCCTTGGATACAGTCTTACTTGCGCTGTTCTTGGAAGACTTCTCCCCTGCACACAGCTATGAGAGCAGCCATGTGGTGTGCTCCAAAAGGCTCTCCATATCTGCAAGTGTCTGGAGAGAACCTTCTCCCTGAGGGATATCAGAGGTGCTGGCATTTAGTGGGGTGACATAACACAATCCTGTGGTTTACTCACCTCTCCCATCCACAGGAAAGGACCTGTGCTGGAATTTCCTTGCATTCTTTCCCCCTGCAAGGACACAAGAAAGAATGCACCAAAGTGAGTGAGAGTCTGTACTGGACAGGCAGCAAAAAGCCTGATGTTCAGATAGGGTGTCACATAGGAAAGCTTTGTTTTGCCAGTCCATCTCCTGAGAAACAGGAGTCAGGATGGACTTATGCTAGTAAAGAAGCCAGCATGTGCCATAGGGATCAGAAATGATGTGCTCTGGAATAGGATTGCCTCTTGAACGAGTGTGTGGGACAGGAGGCAGGGCTGAGCCTCCACACTGTGTTGTACCAGGTTACAGAAGCCACTGCTCTCCCTAGGAAGGTCCAAAGCTCTAGCACCCAGCTGCTCAAATCCCATCCCCCGAGCCCTCTGCCCAGCAGGGAGGGCTGAGCCCCCAGCTCAGAGGCATTTGCCCAGGAAAGCAGAGCTTCACAGCTGACAGCCATGGCAGCTGCTGTGGCACTGGGATGCGCATGATCAGCATTCACTAGCATCAGGACAGAGTCTAGGTGTCCCTTGCCAACCTTTCTTATTGCTGGGATTATCCAAGGCTGGCTCCCCATCCTTAACAAAGTCCTCTTCAAACCTGCAGGTTAAAAACAGGCATTGTCAGACCTGACCATCCTCCTTCAGTGTGCAAAGCGTGGGCAGGAGCCCTTGGCACAATGCAAGCTCCGGCCTTTGGCCCTTCTGCACCTGCCCACAGGCAAACCTGTGCAGGTTTCTCAGCAGCAGCTGAAGCTGCATTGCTAACTGAGGCTGTGAGGTAGTTCTATCCCAAATAAGAACCTCTAAAACCCTTACATCAGTACCCATATGTATATATTAAATTTTGGGAACATCCTATACATGTAGTGTAGCTGTACTACACTCAAATGCAGTCTCCCAAGCTTCCAAGCAGAATCTGAAGTAGCTTCAGGACTTGTCATCTCAAATCAGACCATTTGGTTGGCTTCCAGTCCTGCTTGGTTTATATTATGGCTTTTCTCTTGAAAGTGGATTTTTGGAAAAACAGTAGGGCTCAGGGCTGTCTTGCAATCAACACTCAGCACCCACTTAAGTCAATTCACCCCTAATTACTGGGGTTCAGCGACTGAAAATTGATGTGTTTGGTTCCAATCCTCAGCCAAAGGATTGTCCCACCTACCTGTCCTATACAAACTGTTCTATCACCATACCTTTGTAACATTCCCTAATTCCACACCCTACCAGAAGCTTCTCCCGGTACAAGTGCCAAGTCATCCTCCAAAGCTCTCTAGCTGATGTGACCCAGCTGAACCAGCACAGCCAGAGGGACAGAGTGATTAAAGCAGGGATGTGTCCAGCCCCATGCCCAGATGTCCCACATAGCTGTTTTCAGCACTGTCCCTGTATGACACAGGTGGCCTTCTGAAGTGACCCCCTTGCCCTGCAGTGCCCAAACAGGCTCAGTTTATGGGGTGTGGAGGATTTAGGCATGTTGGGCTCTCCTGTGCTTGAAAAGGACAAACAAGCAGGGGCAGTGAGAGAACCTGTGGACTAGCAATGCAAGTTCATCCATTCATGTTTCTGGAAGAGCACCTGTACCCTCCTGCCATTGGATTTGTTCGTGTGGAAATGGAGAGGATCCTCCAGATGCAAACTGAGCCTTGGTTCATGCTTCCCTCCCTCCTACAGCCCATATCCTGGATGAACCAAAGGTGGGCAGTCTCTGTCAGCACATGGTATCCCCTCTCAGGAGAGAAGAAAACATGAGAATCACCCTGATGCCAGATCCCACTTATGGGCATGGTCTGAGGAGGAAGAGACAGCAGTGTGGATTTGGTCAGGCACATGACAGCATGGGATTGATAGGTATCTGCACAAGATCTCACCACTGGCTTTAGGCCTGCTGCAGGTAAAGCACCCTGGGACAGGGAAGGACCTACATGTGCTCCGACTTCTCCACATCCCAAGCCCGTCGCCATTCGCCCTTGGCATTCTTGTGACGTGCCAGGCGCTCCAGGTCAATCTGGTCTCGCTCCCTCTTCCAGCGAATGTACTCCGAGCGCTCCCGGCCAGTCATGGGGAAACTCAGGTCTCCGGGGCCCTTCTGGACTGGCTTCCCACCATCCTGGCAGAGGGAAGAGAGCTTCTGGTTAATAAAACTATCTGAAACAGCTGCATTCAGGGTAGTTTGTACTGTCACCACCACAAATGCTCAGGAATATTTGAAAACAATTTGGGACAAGGTCAGCTCCTTTCTCTGAAGTGTGAAGTGTTTGTGCACACCACAACTCTGCTTCACCCAAAGCCTAAATACACTGGGGCTGTTTGGCTCTACAGAAGGAAAACTGAGGCAGGAACCTTTGCCAAGGTTTACTTCTGGCACAGAGTCAGTTCCTGGAGTGCTTGTGACATCTGTCAATAGGGTTTGAATGATGAGTCCTCCAACCTGAAGACTTTGGGATACATAAATCAAAGTTATGCCTATAAAATCCTTCACAGTGAGAAGGCAGGGAAGGAAGACAGCCTTCTGTGACCACCAGGCACCCACGGGAGCCCACCCAGCCAGAGCTGGGGCCAACCCTGTGCCTGAGAGCAGCATTGCCAGAGCAAAGGGGCTCTTTACCTTCACTGCTTTCAGGCTCTTGGTTTATCGCTCCTCATGACAGACTGGTTAAGGCTGACACTGCTCAAAAATTTAAAGCTTAATGGAAAGACAGTTCAGAGCTGATGTAGCATGTGGGGGGGAAGTAGTCCAGCTGTCAGATTAATGGATGAGGTGGAAGCAGGAGTCAACAGGCTGTGGTGTGTTGTCAAGCAACAGTGTGTAGGGAATAGCTTAGTGCAGAGCTGAGTCCTGGGGTGCTAATTACCAGCGGGTAATTCATCACCTCATACACATGTCCTTCCATGCCAGCCACCCTCACACCTTCCCCAAAGAGGAATTAACTCCTCAGCCTTGCACTTCAGGTAAGAGAAGCAGCAGGAAGAAGAAACTGAAAGCCCTGTTTCCAAGGTGACCCACCTGTGTGGGCCAGAGCTGGGGTGGCACCAATTGCTCCTCCACTCCTCAGCTGGCAGGAGCTGGGGACCTGACACTGCATCCCCAAGGAGGGAGAGAAGAGGTCCACAGAAAGGCAAGGTACAAAAGGGTAAGGGCAGGGCAAGCACTGTCCCTCGGCTGGGGCACAGCCTGGGAGTGCTCCCCACTGCTTCCAGCCCCATGGTGAGGCACAGTGGGTCCTGCCAGGATGGATCCTGATGCATCCATAAAGCCAAAAGCGAGGGAAGGACTGAGGCTGATGCCCATGCTCTCTTGTGGGGAGGGGCAGAAGTGGCTGGGGGCCCACGGAGCAGGAGGAGCCGGTCCCTCACCTCAATTACAGCGTAGCTGCAGTTAGCTGGACCACAGGCTATCATGCTCCCCCTTCCTGCTCTGGGGGGCTCAGCTGGAATTAGTGTCTAAGAGCCCATCTGTGTCCTCCTAATGAATCACACTGAGGTGGGGTTATTCTATTTGTGCTCCATTAATTAAAGCATCTGCAGGCTCAAGGGAGCCAGCATGTCTCCAGGCTTTGCATTAAACAGTCAGTGGGAAGGCCTGTGCTTTAATTTACCTCCATCCTACTCAGCTCCTGCTGAAGTGAAGAGCTGTAGCTAATACAGCCTGAGCTTTTCAATCCACAAGGAAATGGTTTTGGGAGAGAAAGCAGCCAAAGCTGTGCTGACACAGGGGTGAGCATGTTACCCTTCCTAATATCCCTATGGCTGTGTGAAGGGCTTAAACAGCCACGACAAGGTGTGGAGGCAGGTCCCTGTCACCTTTCCAGTGCTGCTTGCTCCAGGTGGTCAGCTTCTCAGCAAAGCTTTGGATCATGAGAGCGATGAACAGTGGGAGCCACGTCAGAGGACAGTGCTGCTTCACAGAATCACAGGATGCTTTGGGTCTGAAGAGATCTCAAAGGTCATCTTCCTTTAGGACTATGGTGGGCAAGCACATTCTAGTGGTTTCCTCTTCCAAGACAAGAGTCCCCACAAAGGGACCTGGGCCGCACTCACCTTCCGGCTGTGCTCACTTTCTGGGCCTCTGTCACTGTCTGATCTCCTCTTCTCTGCTGTTCTCCGCTCTTCTGCCTGCAAGAGAACAAACACAGGAGTTATTTCAAAGGTTAACCAAGGATTCCTGGCAGGGGAATTAGGACCTGAACCTGTGCTGACCAGGACATGTAAGAACTTCTCAGAAAAGATCAGCAAGCGGAAGGATTGTTTCTGGGGCCCCAAATCAAACTGATGTAGAAAAGAAAGAAGTCAGAAAGCAAGGAGTGTATGAGAAAAGCCCATTCCCACAGGTCCCTCCTTCTCCCAGGCTGGAAGCAGAGTGGTGTCCTGCATGGCCCTGTTTCTTTCCAAGGCAGACCAAGTTTCAGGTATCTTTACAGATTTAAGCCATTTTAGGATTCCACTGTACAAGAACTGGGAGCCTACAACCCAGCATGGGTTTTTCACAACTCCAAATTAGGAGTGATTTTAGTCCCTGGCAAATATGGCATCCTTCTACCAGGGTCCAACCCTGCTTCCATGGGGTTTACCCATGCTGCCACAAGATTGGCAAGCCCTGCTCTGGGGTTGCTATTCCCCTGCCTGGCAGGAGGTGACAATCAGCATCTGTTTCTTAGTGAGCTAGACACCAAACATGGGCCAAGCCAGGGATTCTCTGTCCCCACACGGGATGAATAATAGAGCCACGTCAGAGGCCAGGGTGGGATTGCAGTGGGTCTTAACAAAACAGTCTGCAGAGCATAAAGATCTTCTAGGAAAAGGCTTCCTGCCTGGTTGGACAGCTACAGGGCTGGGCCTGTGGGGGGCTGAGCTTGTCCTGCTGCCATTTTACAGTGCCAAGCAGAACTGAAACACAAAGAGGACTGTGGCAGCATGAACTGCCAGCTCAGCCCTTCCAGAAAGAGGCAGCGTGTTGAGGTCCAGCCCAGACTGGAAACAGGACTTTTATTACATGCATTCACCAGACACAGCTTTAGTTTTATAGGGAAACTCAGGATATCAGTCTTGATACCTGCAGCTCTGCCCAATCTCCTAAGGCAACTCATGCTGCTGCAGCTTGCTCTCATGTACCCACTGGGGGTAGTGAGCTGGGGACACATTTTTTGGGGGATTGCCCACACAGGCTAAGTCTGAGACAGGTGAGAAGTGTGGCCATCCAGTTCATGGACTGTCATTATGCTTGGTGCATGATAGCTTCATTGGTTGACTAGTAGCTTCAGTACAGATGGAGGTTTGTTCAAACAGATCCTTGGAAATAACAAGGAAAATGTTAGCTATATTGTCCTGGGATTTCTCAGCAAAGATCTGGAAAAATGTGGAGGTGTCTGCTCAGAGAAGCTGCCCATCACCATATCCCTGTTGCAAAAGGGGATATGGTGAAAGATGACACTGGGGATTTATTTCAAAATGTTGCTGTGAAAACTTATATAACCAAAAAAAATGCTTCCTCTGGACTCAAAAGTCACCTGCTCTGGCAGCCCTGTTTGAAGAACCCTGTAGTGAGAGATTGAATGAGTCTGCATCTGAATGCAGTCCCAAACTGAGCATTTACAGAGAGATTAAACAGCAGAAATCTGGAAACTGCTCTCCCAGAGCCCTGCTTCCCAGTAGCCGTCCCATTTGTAATGCTCACTCATCAGTGCCCACCACAAACCTGCGTCACAGAGACACTGCACAACCCTCCATCCTTTTACACACTCACTGCAAGCCAGATGCCTTAGTCTGCTTCTATTTTTGCTTCTCAGAGGGCACTGTGGAAAATGGAGAAGACCACAAAAATGCAGTTCTTTTGTATCAGGACAGCAGGTCTGAGCTGTGCAGAGAGCAGTCCGCTTGGCTCTTGCACTGGCTCAGGAGCAGAATTCCTGTTGTGCTGCTGCCCCAGAGCTGCTGTTCCCGTTACCACGCACCCAGGCCAAGAGGGAGCAAAACACGTTTTTCTTTTCTTTCTTTCTTTCTCTCTGCCCCCAAAATTAAGAAAAATTACATGGAAATTATCATTCCTAGTATAACTGTTCCTGCAGAGCAGGAGGAGGACACAAAATCCTGAAGCAGTCAAGGAAGATTATGATTGTTTATCCTGAGGTTTCTGCCAAGCTTTCTCAGTTTCTCAGTCCAGAATGGCCCAGGGTGGGGCCCAGGGTGAGGCAGAGCCTGCTCTGAACCAGCCCATGGACCCCAAATGCCTTCTGCCACTGGGTCTTTCTGACTCCATGGCACACATATTCCCATCTAATGTCACTGTGCAGTGGTGACAATACTGATGTCATTATCCAGCTAAGCACTGGTTTGTACTAGCACTTCTCCCAGAAGCCTTGACAGGCTTCCATATGTCTGGGCTAATTCAATGCCTTCTTTCCTTAAAAATAAGGACTCTTGGATGAGTTAAACAAATCTTTTGGTACCTACTTCTCCAGGCACATGTCAGCACCACAACTGGCATTTCTTCTTGAAGAAATGAGGAGATTTTTGTAGGAGCTTAAAGCTGTTTTTCTAGTGCTCAGATTCCCCACTGGGCAGGATTTTTGAAACTAGTACATGAGAGGATTTTTTTGTAACTCTTTTGAAAAATCTGCCTCCTTAATTGTGCTGCCTGAAGGGAGCTAAAGACTTTTCAGCCACCCTCTCTGCCTATTTTCCCCTCCCATCTGCAATATAAGAGCAAGTGTTTCTTCTGCCACAGGTTTGGTTCCTCTCCTCTGCAAGCACCAAGTCCAACTCCTCTGTGTTAGTCCTTGAAAGCAGCTTTTGTGTCTCTTGATTACAGTCATTTCTGATACACCATCCTGGGAAACTCTGTTAATAAAAGGACAATTTAGAAGCCCTGAAGCTCTATCAACTGCCCATTTAAAAGATGATTTGTAACCTGTTAATTAACCATTGTGCTCCACTGGTCCTGGGCTGCTGGCTCCCAGCTCTAATGTACTAATGAGCCTGAAACACTGCCAAAGCATGGAGTGGCTTTTTAGGGCTAAAAATGAAGGATTGTCTCCAGTCCTACATGTAGGAGAGCCCTGAGGCAGGTTTAGGGGCAGCCAGGCAGAGATGAGTCCCAGATGTGGCACTTCCAAGCCAGCAGCAGCACTGGAGGTCATGAAGCTGCACCAGTGGAGTGATGGGCTCTGCAAGGAGACAGGAAAATTTGGTCCCTTCAGCCCTGTAGGCTAACAGATAGTGGAAGAGTCTTTCTACTTATGGCACCGGGGCTGTCTCAGAAAAGGAGACCATGAAAGCATCTTTTTTCCCTCGCATTTCTTCTTTGGCAGCTCTCACCCCAGCTGTGCTGCAGTCTGGGACAGACAGTGTGGGGATAGCCAGAAGCACCACGGGCAGCAAGGATGGGACTCGTTTTTTCTTTGGTTGTTGTTGTTGTTGTTTTGTTTTGTTTTTTGGTTTTTTTTTTGTTGTGCTTAGTTTTGGTTGGTTGGGTTTGTTTTCTTTACTGAATTTCATCATGAATAAAAATAGAGAAAATGTGTGGTAACGAGGACACCTATCAAATACTTCAATAGGATAAATTTGACAAGTGCACAGAGAAGGAAGCAAATTTGACAGTCACCAGGCTACTGGAGGGGGAGTGATGGATGTGATTCTTTCTCCTAGGCCTTTGTGGGAACACCAGAAGATCAGGGAACCAGTTGGGGCACAAGGTAAAAAGGCCCAAAGGATGAACCATGCTGGGGTTAATGAGAGACTGAGACTTAATCCTTGAATCAGGAGTCCCAGCTCAGGTACAGCCCTAATACACAGCTACCCAGCTGACACCACTGACACCCCAGCAGAGTCTCCAGCAGCTGATCGATTTGGGGATGAAAATGAAGTTTCTCTTTTAATAACTGATTAAAAAAAAGAAAAAGTGGCAAGAAAATGGTGGTTTCCATGGCAGAAGATTAGCAGGAGTGTGCCACTGGAACATGTGCTGCTCAACATGCTCATAAATGGTCTGGAAAAGGAGCTGAAGAGAGGGATGACAGTTTGCTGATAATACTAAATCATCCAGGGCAAAGAATGTAATTTGCCGGGAAAGAGCTGTGAAAGATCTCTTGACATTGAATGCCTGCATCATAAAATTACAGCTGAAATTCAATATCAGTAATACAAAATAACTCACACAGAGAAAAATGTCCCTTCTTGTATATGCACACAGAGTAATGAGTCCTGAGCTATGATTAACAGTCAGGAATGAAATTTTGGTGTTACTGTGAGTAGTTCTCTGAAAATGTTAGCTCAATTATTTAGGGAAAAAAAGCAAAGAAAAAAAAAACTTGTTGCGAGAAGAATATAGAACAAGCCAGAACATTGTTATGTCACCAAGCACATCCTGGAGAGCCCGCAGCTGGAATACCATGTGCAGTTCTGGTCTGCTTGTACTGAAATAATATGGTAAAAATAACAAAAGCACAAATGGGGACAATGAGAAAGAACAAAAATAAAGAACAGTCCTCAGCAGACAAGTCTAAAGAGGGGCAATCTCTTAAGTTATGTGAGATAGCTGAAGGGAGACGTGAAACAGGTCAATAAAATCATTTGTGCTTTGGGAAGTGACCAGGGAATGATCTATTCACTACCTCCCCTGATGCAGGAACAGCAAATGGAGCTGTCAGGGAACAAGGCTGAACCAGTCTGGGATTCTAAGCTTCGATGATTCTGTGACTTTAGCCAGTGCAGCCTTAGGCCTGCCCTCATACACACTCTGAATCAGATGCTTTGAGGCCAGTACGAGCAAGGCATTGCCAAAAACACATATATGGATGCTCAGCCTCAAATTTCATATTCCATAATGAAACCAGATGATAGATGACCTTCCAGGGCAGTCCATACACTTAAAAGAGGACAGAGGATCTAAAGCCAACATCCAGGCATTCCTCCTGCTGCTCTCTCCTAGGACAGCCCCAACCCTGATGACCTCAGAGACAAGTGTTTAAACAGGCCCAGCAGTGAGCAGAAGACACCTGCCCAGCACATTACAGAAGTACATTTGACAACCTACAGGGCAGGAACAGCACAGTCAGGTCAATCCCATTACATCCAGGAGTGTTGGTGATGCCTAGACTGAAGCAGTGATGTCTGTTATGGGGACTTCTGGGGTTACCAGTGGCTCAATCAGGCAGCTCATTTGAGGTTCATGGCATTCAAAATGCTGTTTGGCAACCATGAGAAAGGAGCACCTGTGCTCTTAGATCCTAGGTAAGCCCTGGGGAGGAGGAGAAGCTGAAGATAAGCATGGATAATAGCAGCAAATAACTGGCCCTATTCCAGAGAGGGGCTGCAGATGTCTCCCAGCATTCCTGGGTGTGTTTGGTAGCTACTCCAAGTGTTGTTCTCCTACACAGTCTTTGCTGACCCTGTTTGCTGCAGGCATTCTTCCTTATCTGTGAAAACTGCCAAAGAGGAAAACAGCACATGCCTCTGTGTGTGTGTGTAAAGAGAAAGGTATTTGTAAAGAAGTATTTGAAATATGTTTCAAAGATTAACGGAGCTCAGCCAGCTCACTCAGCAGGTGACGGCCGGGCACAGTAGGATGTGGTTCAGAGGCAGATATTGCCCAGTTCTGTTAATGTGTAAGTTGTGCAGTGAATCAGGAGGACACTGCTCCTGTCCCAGTCTACTGTGCGGCTCCAGAGAGAAGCTGGTAAGAGAGGAAATGAGATTCATGCCCCATATTTGGCAGTGCTTTCATCAATCCTTCCAAAGCAGCATCTGTTTATGAACTCAATGTGTTTAGGAGGCTTCTAGCTTTAGCTAGGATCACAGGGGAGGGAAAAGATCGTGGCTTTCCTCTTTCACAGGGATGGAAGGCAGAGACATGGAGATAAGCCACACTGTTAACATACAGTGTCTCCCAACATCCTGTGGCTGGGTCCTCCTCATGCCACCAGAAGTGGATGCCATGGATAGGTTACAGGCCAGCCACTAGCACTGTTCTTACCTTTTCCTTGTTATCCATGGTAATGGCAATCTGCATCCTCCTTCCCCGTCGGAAAGCCACCAAATGGTCCATCTCCTCCTCGCTCAGGTCCAGCGCTCGGCCAGGGCCAGGGAAGCTCTCAATGTGTTTCTCGCTGACGATCCTCTTGCCCTGGAAGGCACAAGCTGAGTTAAGGACACCTCCATTAGCCCTCCTAGGAGAGTGGCCATCCCAAACTGCGAAGAAATTTGGGCTGGCAGAAGAGAAAATGAGCCGAACAGCCAGTTCCCTTGGCTTATAAAGATGCCACCCCACTCTAAGGGACCTGTGATATTACAGAGGTGTGTTTAGCTGAGCACAACAATCGGCACAGTGGGATTTACCCTAGTTGGATAATCTGCAGCATGAACGCTGAGGGATGGTTTTATTTTAAGCTTGTGTCTGTGTCTTAGAAACAAATGTGACATTGTCCTCTCCCCACACAACATATCCCAATAAAATGTGAGGCTGCCTTGGAGCATAAGTCTGGAAGGTGGAAGAGAAGGGGAACAGTGGGGTTCTTTCTCTCCAATCTTGTTCTCATAGTAGCTACTCCCCTGAAGTATATCAGCACTTGATAATTCATCATTTCATAGTCATTGTGTGTTTGTATTTCCGGAATTATTTATTCAGCAGTGGAACACTTAAGAAAGCTGATATATAAACTGCTCGAGCAAGGGCAGTTTGCCCCTCTTAGATATTATTTGCAGCTGTCTGTATCAGTGTCATAACTTCACTACATGGATTTGCATCTGGTTCTTATTTTGTTAATGATCTTTGTTGCTGGCTGATGTCATGCCAGTGCCCTCAGCCATCAATTCCACAAAATGAGCACATCTTTTGTACAAAAAGACATACTTTTTCTCATTTAAAAGTATCATCTTTCAGGTCAGTCATGTGCCTTTTTATTTTTGCCTTACAAGGAAATGAGAGACTTAATAAGTCCTCTCCATCATTATCTCTGATCTTTTTCTTTTCTCATCATCCATATGAAGTCTGCTTGACTTCACCAGGGATGAAGGAAGCTCAGCAGCTTCCCTCTCTAAAGGATGGTGCATTTTACTCTGTTTTCTGCCTTGGGCTTTCACATTTACTAGAGTCTTGATTTAAAAGGTACTCAAAATCTCCAAGGAAACTTCAGTGAAACTTGGGAACTCTTTGTTGCTACGAAATTGTTTTTAAAAACAAAAAAGCACATCCAGACCTCTGATTTGTAGGGAAGACTTGCAATCAGGGCCTTTGCCATGACATGTGATACCAAGAAGCCTCACATTAACCTCATTTGCCCTCAGCTCTGCCAGGAGTGCAGATGTTAGCACGGAGGGACCCTTGCTGTGCACAGCCTCCGTCAGCATGACCTTTTTTATAGCTTCTCAGTCATCGAGCTTCCCAGCACATGATAAATGTTTTAGGAGACACTGGAGTATTTCCAACAGCAGAACCTCAGTCTCTTGTTTATTCATCTTTCACATCTGTGTGATTTTGCTGTTTCAGCAGATAGTTCTTGAGTCAGCCTGATGCAGGGGAGAGGAGTGGTCCCTGCTCTGCCTTTCCTGTCAGCCCCAGATGAACAGATGCAGTGGGAACCTTGTTACATATTCCCTTGGGGATTTCTAGCTCTGATTTTGGGTTGAGTAATTCTATGCTGTACTGCTGAGGTTAGAGCCTGAACTGGAGACTGGCCTGGCTCTGCCGTGAGGCACTGGTACGAGGTGTTTGGCATTCTAGTTAACATAATTTTTTATTAAGAAAATAAGCCCAGAGACAGTTTAGAAGGTAACAGCAAGCTATTAATCCACAAGCTGTACATCAAACATTTATTCATCTTAAGTCAACAGCTGTTCCCTAGAGCTCTTCAGTGTTTAGGTGTTGATGGCTCATCCTTTAGACACATAACAAGGTCACAAATACCTCTTGCCAGGGAGGTCTGGCACTGGGAGGATATTTAAAGGTGACTTCATCACTTGCTGTCTGAGAAAGTCCCTCATGAGACCCAACACAAAGAACCTTGTGCCCAAACACCTCAAGCACTACAGAAGCCTCAAAGAGCATCACTGGATTATGGGGAGGTGACACCATCCCTGGGCCACTGGATGGTAAAAGGCACGGTGTGAAAGCTGGTGTGTTGGCAAAGCCTTTAAACTTATTGAGCAGATGGCAAGGAAGACTCAGAGAAAATACAGGAAACAGCTGTTTAACAGACCTGTAGTAGTTGGATACATCCAGGCTGCAAGACCATCAGATTTTCTGTGTAACACCCTTTGCCCTCCCTCCCTTTACCACTCCTTCTCTGCTTTCTTCCCTCCCTCCCTCCCTCCCTCCCCATTTTGCTTCTGGCTAAACTGCCTCGCCTGAAGGCACATTCTGCTCAATGTGTCTGCTGACATGTGTCTTCTTTCCTTGTTTCCTATCTTAACAGTCTGGGTGATCTCCCAACCTGCTTGTCCCACATTGGGAAATCCTGGTCCTTGGTGCCCTAGCCCCCAGAGTGAGAGATGTCATATGAGGAGAGCACCCTTGCAGAACCAACAGGGACAGAGAGCAGGGTCACAGAGCCTGGCAGAGCCAACTCCTCTTCTCCACAGGGCTTGTCCTGGGTCATTCCCTGCCTGACAGAGATCTGGGACTCTGGCACCAGCTCTTTAGCTTAGTCAGAACTACACCACTCCCCTTACAGAGACACTGTGAGACGTGCCCATCTCATGTCTGAGGCACACCCCAGATTGCAGAGGCAGTGTTAAAAATACTCATCTGAGGTGTGCCAGGAAAAGGAACAGGAGAAGAAAAGAAAGCCCTGGACTTCTGTCCAGTTTGTGCAACTTTCCAGCTGGCTTTCCTTTGGGGCGTCTTGCTTGACTATGATTTAGGTTATTGAAGATTTCATGTGAGTGGTTTTCTGAACAGCTGAGGAGCTCTGGTGCTGGGGCCTTGCAGTGGTCACAGGATGGATGGTGGTGTCTCATTCAGTCACACCAGTGTCACCAAGCAAGTCCCTCTTTCCAGGCACAGCAACACAATTTAATACCAGAGTGGCCCAGGAGGGCAATAAGGTGACTGACCCCTCAGAAAGGGAACTGGCTACACATGGCTGGGTGGAGGGTGTTGCTGAGGGGGTTAGCAATGGAAACAAGGTTTGAGGGCTGATTCCTGTGAATCAGACATGGAGAGGGAAGCATGTGGTAGCTCTGAGGTTATGCTGAAGAACTGCAAAATGAGAGGAAACAAACAGTAAGGGAACTATTCCCTTTGAATGTGACACGCTGCACAGAGGGCTCAAGTGAGAGGCAGAACAGAAGCCCCTTTGTAAGCCAAGAGGGTGCAGTGTAAGAACAATCCTCTTCCCTACTCACCTTCGTTTTGTTGTCCATGGTAACAGCCAGCTGCATCCTCTTCCCCATCCTGAATGTGAACATGTGATCTACTTCCTCCTCCTCTTCCTCACTGCCAATGCCAAACCCAGGGCTTGTAGGACATGGGCTTCCCCATTTCTCACTCACCACCCTTTTGTCCTGGAAAACGAACCACTTCCATTAGCAAATCCAGGCTCTTGACTCAGGGATGTGATTCCTGTCCCCAAACACACCTGCACACAAGCAGGGAGGCAGCTACAGGACACAGCCCTTGACCCCAGGAAGTTCTTTGTGCCCAGCACATTGACGTGACATTCCTGAGGAACAAGGGGCTTGTTGTCTGCTCAGCAGAAAAACCCACAAAGACAGCAGGGCTGAAAAATCCTTTGCACTTACAAATTTGACATTTCAGACTAAAATGCCAGAGTTATGGGAAAGAAATGTCATCCTCATCTCTTTCTGCAGCACACTGAGTTAGCTTGGGAAAGCCTAAGTCCTGCTGGAGGTGGCCTTGGAAGCCAAGTGGATGGCTGAGGGTGGTGCTCACCATCAAGAGGGCTGGGCTATCTTGTCCATAGTGTTCAGTCTGGGTAATTGCATCTTTCAGGTCCTGTATGAGAGAAAAATGTGTGCAGCAGCGCACCCCGAGAGAGGCAAGGGCCATGGCCTGGGTGGGAAGGGAGCAATGCGCTGGCCTGGATCCAACAATACGGAGCACTGAAAGCAGGGTGGGCTGGCTCAGCAGGCTCTGCATAAGCTCTGGCAGAGGAGTTCACCAAGGGGTTAAGGCAGGACTGGCTTCCCAAGCCCCATGATGCCAGGATGGGTGGACAGAGCTTATCAGATTTGGTCCAGTTAGGAAAGAAACCTGGGACCCACAGCCTCTGCCCCAGGGCCACTTGCTTTGCTCACTCCCAAAGCCTGAGGAGACCATAAGTTTTCCCAGACTATGGCATTCTCAGAGGCATTCCTGATGCCTCCAGTGACATACACACATACACACACACAATACCCTCTGCCTACATATTTGCAGTGATGCTGACACCTAGAACCTGTCTACGGCCAAGTGTGCCTTTTCACACACACAGTCATCTGCCTTTTCACAATCACAGTTATCTCTTTGTGCATGGCATGGCTGGAAACATATGTGCAGCACCTAAAATCACTCTGATCACACATCTCTGCAGAATTTACCTACATTTTTCAGGGCTTAGAAGCTATTTCCTGTGCCTCAAAGGAATTTGTTGTGGATGATCTCTCTCAGAAATGCCACTCTGCAGCAGCAGCACTGGAGTGAGAGCTAGCCTGTGGTGAAGGAGAGGCACCACTTACATTGTGAGCTTTGGTGATGGTAATAGTGAGTCCATCCTGCTTGGGCCTCCTGGAGGTAACAGCCATTCCCTCCTGTTCCGCTCGCTTTTTGTCCTCTTCTATTTCCTGAAACACAGATACCCCCTTATCACAAGCCTGTACCTGGATGCTGTTCATTTTCCTGTTTAGTTCTGCCAAACAGACCAACCTCCACTTCTAAGAGGGAGTGGACTAACTTGTATCCCAGTCATGGGATGCAGAGGAAGGTG
The DNA here is from genome assembly GCA_013390105.1 of Tichodroma muraria. NCBI lineage: Eukaryota > Metazoa > Chordata > Aves > Passeriformes > Sittidae > Tichodroma > Tichodroma muraria. The sequence goes on from WAAG01030250.1 coordinate 90,860, forward strand.
GAGTGGGTGAGGATATGCTGCAGCAGTGAGGCAAGTGTCAGTGTCTGTCCTCCAAAGCAATTCAAGAACTGTAGTTGAGGGCTAAGCTAACAGCTAAGCTAAAGGCAGAGCTCTGCCCACCTTCTTTGAGTGTTTCCAATGTAAATATGGTATCTATGTAATACAATCATTCTGACTGTGCTGACAATCTTCTTTACACTGTGAGTTGAGGACCCCAAATCAGAGCTGGGGAAGGTAAGGACCTGCAGACTCACCTGGTACCTTCGTATCAGTGCTTCGTTCTTTTTCCGCAAAGCCAAGATCTTCTTATCAAGTTCAACATCTTTCTGCTCTTTCTTCCTTAACATGGCATCATCCACAGCAGCATCCTGGAAACAGAAGGAGCAAAGCTCTTCTCAGTCATCATACCAACAAGATGAAACCTGCTCCTTCTGTCTGGACAGGGTGGGAAATGAAAGAATCTTTCCCCACCACTTCTCCCTGACATTTTCCTGACAGAATTGACCTTCCCTTTTCTTACATTTTTTGTTCAGCAATGAGGTAGTTTGAGCAAAGTGCTGCTGTCCCACTTTGATGGCTGTCAGTGGGCTCCAGAGTCAACACCCTGCTTATATATATATGCAGTACATGACTCTCACATTCGTGTGTTCTCAGACATGGAGGAGGTGTGCTGGGTGTCAGACATCTCTGAGGGAAAGGCAGCAGAACCTGCTGATGGCACAGACTGAAGTCAGCCCATCTCCTGCGTCAGCCCATCTCCACTGGCGTCTCCAGTAAGGGGTATCTGATCTAACAGCCTGTGCCAGGGGCTGCTCTGCCAGGACACAGGGGCACAGGCACACATCTGTGTCCAGGTGGGACAACCAGAACATTTAAACCGCCTCCACACATTCTTCTGCTGGACAATGGGATTTTGACAAGATCTGTGGGAAAACAAATGGCTTTTCCATTGCCATCCATCATCAGGTATGTGGCAGGTGAGCAAATTGCCTTTGTGGGTGGATACAGTTCCATGGGCATTTTGCAAGGCTGATTAAAGCCAAATTCGGTGTTTACCTGAAGAGAAGCTGTTCTGGGAGCACTAAATTGGCAGGTTCATTGTTTACCGAGCTCTGGGGTGTTGGCTGCTGAGGGTGGGATCAAAGTGGTGCATGCCCTCAAACGCACCCCTTTCATCTTCAGATTCTTTTGAAGGAGAACTGGAAGACCTGCTGGCTTGAAAAAGATTTTAAAATTCTTGCAGAGGTTGTATTTGTGCTCTTCTCTTTTCAAAGCAAAAAATGGAAAAGGCCTGTCAGGCTGTTCTCACTGCCCATTTGTCAGCATTTTGTCTACGCTGCAAGACGGCTAGTGCGGGGGGGAGGGTGTCCTTCCATTTCCAGCTGGAAGCAAGTCACTGGAAGGAAAGTGCTGGTGTTCAGCACTTCTCCTCCCCTTTATTAACGAAGCCATTAAGGTGTTTCTCTCTGCACAGCCTGTTTCAGCCAATGCTGGGAGCTGTGGGTGAGAGGTGGTCGGTCGCTCTCCCGCACACCCGGGCCCCGCGGCCGAAGCGCTGGGCAGCACGTGGAGCCCACGCTCAGCTCCCAGGGGCTCACTCATTGTACACTTCAGCCCAGTCAGCGTTTGCTCGTCAGCTGCTGCTCCGAGCCAGCCGATAACAGGGGGCCGTGCCCTCGCCTCCGTTTCTGGAACGAACCTGCGGCCCCAGCCCGTGCTGAAGCTGATGCTCAGGATGGAAAGTGGCTCCACCGTGCCCTCCCCAGAGTAAAGCTCTTCCGGGGAGCCAAGGTGCCCGTATGTCACCACGACAGAGTTATATATAAATGGCTTTGGCAGAACAAACGTGCTATGACTTTGAATCAGCAATCAGCTGAACCCAAAGCCTCCCCAAGAACAGGGCATAGCCACGGAGGCCTCATTCTATTGCAAATTAAAATGCCACAAAAGGAGAAAGTGGAAAGCTATCGGCTTCAGGCTTCAGTTAAATGACGACATCCCGTTGTGTGACAGCCCCTCTCCTAAGTGGCACACACGCTGGCTACGCAGCTCCTTGTGGGCTGGAAGGACACCTCGCTCCAGACTGTCTCTGCGTGCAGTGGTTTCCCACACACTTCTACGATCGCCTGCTTCTACAGCGAGACCTCAGAGACAGCGGGGTTGGGAAACTGTGGAAGGCAGAAGGTGGGGGGAGGGAAAGGGGACAGGAGCGGCCCGCACTAACGCTCTTCTGCGTAAGCAAATGTATCCGCTGTTTTTAAGAAATAGCCTCTTCCTTGACAGCTGGAGCTGAAGCCCTCACCACCACAGGCACCATCCAGCACTGCCTGCGTTTGTTTGTTATCTGCGTCCCGGGAGGCACCTTGTGCTGAGCCAGCCACCACAACCTACCCCGGCGAGGGATGTGAACCCCGGCACCCCTCCCCACGGTGCGGTACGACTTGTTTGCTTCCCGTGCCTGCTGCTAGCCAGGCGAGGCAAGAAAACAAAGCGACAGCCACCGAAAGGCCACCCTGAAGGAAGCGAGTGCACGTCCTTGCGTGGCCTTTTGGGGTGAGGGACCCCAGCGCCCGCGCCCCTCCCAGGCCCCGCACAGGCAGCACTCACAGTTCGGTGCATGTTGGACATCGGCGGCGGAGCCCGGCGGATTCCAGAGCAGAGCTAAAAGAGGAGAGCCATCAGACGGCCTTTCTCAGCACTGGTTGCACAGCATACAAGATCATGTTTTGATTACAAAAGCCTCGTCTGGGCTCCCAGCCAAGAGCACTGGCTGCCTAATATACCAAGCACAGACAGGGTTTGGAGTGCCTGTGTGCCTCTCCAATCTCAGTCTTTTAAAAGAAACACTCCCCCTTTCCCCCCCCCCTGACTCCTTTTAACTTCCTGATGCCACAAATCCTCGTTCAAAGTGGGAAAAGCCGGGTGAACAATGACGGATAGATCAGGCAAGGCCATTCACGGGGTCGTGTTGTTTGTTATGCATGGCTGGCTCCACGCCTGGCGGGGCCCGGAAATATCTGGGGTCCTGATGTCTTGTGAGTGTGTGTGCACAAGCCTGCATGGGAAACATGGGTCAGATTTGCCTTTTTCTGTTTAATTTCAGCATTCTCTGGGAATGATTTCCCCACTGTTAAAGCAAGCCTTTCTTTCAGGAAGGAATAGAAGAGTGCTGTGGGGTGGGCATCACCAGCTGGCAGCAGGACTGGCAGGAAGCACACAGCCAAAGCAGAGTGACTCCTGTAAGTCCCTGTCTGAAAGCTGCTAAAACAACCCTCACAAGAGTCACAAGTAGCAGTGGGGCTTTGAGGGAACAGCATTCATTAGAAAGAACCCACAGGATCATCCAGCCCAACTCTTGACCCTGCCCAGACACCACAACAACCCCACCCTGTGCCTGAGAGCACTGTCAAAACCCTCCTTGAGCTCTGCCAGCTTTGACACTATGACCATTCCCTGGGGAGCCTGTTCAGTGTTTGACCACCCTTCTTCCCTTTTCCAGGGGGAAAGAACCTTTTCTGGATATCAGCCTAACCTTCCCATGACACAGCTTCAGCTGCTCCCTCAGCTCCTGTTCCTGGTCACAGAGACCAGAGCTGCCCCCCCTCTGCCCTTGTAAGGAAGCTGTGGACCCCGATGAGTCTCCTCCAGGCTGAATAAACCTCAGCCATGTGTCCTGGCCCTGTGCTACATTCTTCCTCAGCACAGACTGGCTGCCTTCTTCCTCTGTCGCAAGGGACACAGATCGAGTGTGAGACAAACATGAGACGGAAGCACACCAGGGAATGTTTTGTTGCCCAAGGACTGAATGCACAGCCCAACCTTATTGTGGGCCCTGCTATGTTCATATGTTTAAAAAACCAAGGTGGTCCACTGCTGCCCACTGTCCACTCTAAGACCTTTGAGCAGATCAACTCCTCACAAAATCTGAGAAGTCTGACCTGAAACCCGGAATGGTTTAAGAACTCAGAATCTGGTCCCTTCTCTGTGCATGACTTGGGCTGTTGGACATCATAGCTAAGGCACTAAGGAGATGGAAGCACAGCTTAGTAAAAGCTCTTGGAGGGACAGACTGACTTATATTAATTAGTATCTATTCAGTGATGAAAGGAAATTGAAACCATTTCCAAGGCAGTGCTTCTGGATTCAGGCTTGATGAAGGAAATGAAGACTCAGCTGTGGGCAGAAAATTGGGGAAAAGACACAAGAGCTTTGCTAGAGCCCAAGCGTTTGTCAAGAGGTTTGTGGTGGACACAGCTGTGCCAGATATGTAGAGTCATGTGGAACTTTACCTTGGCCTGGGAATGCAGGGGAACTGTGGGATGGCACTGCCTTGGTTTTCCAAGCTGACACACTCTCTTGTGAGGGTGGAATGATAATCCATTTTTGGCTGGGCTGGTGGCCACAGGGACATGGTCACCCAGGGACTGGGTTGAGTCAGGGAGTCAGTGTTCATGGAAACATTTTGTCCAGCACTGGTGCATTTTCCTGTTTGTGTGGTGGTCATGTCTCTGGCCTCAAGGAGACTACACACTATGTTGATGCCGAGGTTCAGGTTAAAACAGAAACCATTACCGCAAATTCCCAGGCCAAGTTCGGTGTGCAGTGCAGGGTGAACACCACATGCAGCTGGGTCCATTGTGCTGCCCATGTCATGCTCAAATTATCAAGGCTTAATCCATAAAAACTCCCATAAGTAGTTTTTCCAGAATTCTCCATACCTCACAGCCATGGCATCCTATGTCCCTGCCATTCCTGGCAGTGTGGCCAAGCTCTTCCAGCAATGAGCAGTGCCATGAACAGGGGTGGAGATCCCTAAAGTACCTTTTCCTTTGCTGATGTCTCTGGAGAGCTGCATTTCCCTCCAGGGCAGTGTCGGCTGCTCCTCTCCTCAGTACAAAGAGCTGACATGTCTCAGCCATCCTTTACCATGTCTGAGTGGCACAAATGACAAGTACCTACTTCTGCATCATCATCTGAGATCAATGGGATCCCTCAGTGAACACTGCAGACACAGAAACCCAGGGGCAAAAGGGCCCAGCCAAGGGAGCAGCAGCTGCTGCTGCAGCAGTGGGGCAAAACAGGCTGGTTTGGGGACCTGCTTGTGTCCTTGGGACTGTCAGAGGAGCAAACAGAACCCTATAAATGTGCCAAGATTTATGGGGTTATGAATATGCATGTGCATTTAATTATTCCCAGTACTGTGGCCAGGAAGGGCTGCAGTAACACCATAGCTGTCCCCTGTAAAAAACGGCCAAACCCCCTGATTTTCTTTAAAGTACAGTGTCAATCCCAAAACTACCTTCCCATGAGGTCTGTGCCTACATCAAGCTATGGGCAATCCTTCTGGACCATCATCCGAGCACCAGGGATTCCAATACCCAGAGGTTTGCTTTTGGGAAGGAGAGGAGCCAGAGAAGGTTCCTAGTCTCCTGTTCTAGTGAGTAGAGTGTGCTGGATGCGTGACATTTTGGGAGTCCTGCAGGACTTCAGGACACGCTGAATCCTGTTCACACCAACACCCCCACCTGGGTGGCTGCAGGACACCAATCCTGCTGTCTCTGGCCATTGGTAGCAGCGCTTCCCACATGCAGCAACTTGACAGAGTATGTCAAACAGCAAGTGCATCCTGCTATCCTGCTCATGTGCAACAGGAAGGACATCTGGAGAAACCAGCCTTGTTACTCACTCAGCAATTTGTACACCGCACCTAGAGTTAATCTCTTTATTCTTTAAAATCCCAGAAGACCTTTCATAGTTGGGATGGTCTAATTCTGAGCTCTCTTGTGCCCTGGCTCGTGCCATTTCTGAAACTGCTCAGCAGATTGGGGACATGGAGTGTACTCAGGTTGGCTCTGTGGTTTCTGCTTCATGGATCTGTCAACACTTGCTAACCTAAGGCTGCCCCTGAAGGAGGAGTCCCTGGGGTGGACAGCAGCTTCCTCCAGGAAAGCCTGGAAGCTGTGGGGGGTCAAGAGGATATAAAGGGGGTTTTGCTGCACTGCCCTGCTGTGGCTGCGCTGCACAGGGGCTCAGCTGACTGTCCTTAAGCACAGTGTCCCGCTGCCTATTTGGAGACCTTGTTCTCCACGCGGGGCAGAGTTCGCTGGAGATTTTTCTAGGGCCAAGGAAGGAAAGCAGGGCAATGACCTCTCCATTTTGTGCTTGTGACAGCGAAATTGTCCCTTTATTTGTGTGCGGCAAGGCCTTTCGGTTTTGGCACAAAGAACCATCCCTGACAGGAGTCTGCCATCTCCCTGCTCCAGCACAGCACTCAGCAGATGGCACAAAGTTTTGCCCCATATTTTATTGGTAAGATTCTGTCTCTCTACCTTACACAAAGACTGAAGGAAAGAATCTGGTTCTTCAAAAAATGCAAATCTGCCTGCCCTGAGAAGCATTCCTGGCATCCCTTCATCAGCCCTTCCACCAGCAGGAACTGCTTTGGCTTGAAACTCTCCCTCCTTTGCCTTTTGCACTCTGTGAAACTCCTCCAGAGCCACTCAGTCTCATGCTGCCACTTTTCCCAAGTGCACTTCACCCAGGCCTATCCTGGCTCCTCTCCATTTTTTGCATGACCACTATCGAGTCAACAGATGGCACTCGGGAACTGCTGGGAGGATCTGGGAAGCAGCTGCCAAAAGCCAACTGAAGGAGCTGAAGTCTGGCTGCTGTGGGAGGCTGTTTTTATATTATGTGTCAGGACTGCAGATAAGGCATAGGGCCAAGTCTCTCAAGGCACGGCTGTGTGCAGCGATGTGCTGCCTGAGGCTCCTGAGCTGAACCAGCAATCCTTCTCTCCAGGCCTTGGATAGAGGGAGGGATGGGAACACAGTGTGTCAGAGAAGAGCTCCCCGAAGCCTGGAGGCATACTTCCTACCAAACACAGAGCAAACTTCCCCACAGTAAGGGGAATTCCTCTTGCCTCGCTTGCCTCCCCCAGCTCTGGTCCTTCAGGCAGATGCACTGCAGAATAAAAAAGAGGTTGAGGTGTTTCCTCCAGCCAGGAGAACAGTCACATATTCCCTAGACTGGGAGGAGGGACCGGGCAGGAACCTTAAATGGGCTTTATCTGGAGAGACTCGTGGGGATCAAAGGGCTGCTGAGACATTTGGTTTTAAATGGATCAATATACAATTAAAATTAAAACTACCAAAGACAGTTAAAGGATATAATGGCAGCTTGGTCCTGCTTAAAAGCAGTAAGGATCATAGCTGTCTATTGGTACTTGCCACGGGGATACCAATCATGTCACAGCACAGAAACATCTCAGGATGTGCAAAGCAGCCTTCTTCCCATTTGGAACAAGACATCCTCACTTTTCCCCTCCCCTGTGCATTATCCCAGCCTGCAGGGTCCTGCCTCAAGTCCTGTGGGTGAGTTCTGTGCATACTCATATTTAATCCCACCTTGAAAAACCCATCTTGCCAACTCTCCCAATATTTTCTGCTCCCAAAAACTTGTCATTCCAGTGTAAGATCTCTGAAGTGGTGATAGGCTGAGCAAATGAAAAACGAATCTGTTCACTTAGTTTTTCCCACTTGCAGACACACTCAGCAGGGACAAGTACAGGTTTGCTGACCTTGTTTGCTACCCAGCCTTCAGATGTAGGACACAGGACCCAGCCTTGGAAGGGTGTGAGGCTGTGGAAAGTGGGCAGGACAGCCAGTCAGGCAGGTTTTTTCATCTTTTATGGAAATGTAGTCCTTGGGGAAAGCATGGAATGCTTCAGACAGCAACTTGTTTGCTCTGTCATCCGCAGGAGCCCAGAGACGTTCCCCATTCCAGCCCAGATCATTGGACAGCCCAGTGGCCTGGGCTCACAAGCTGCAAATGAGCAGCCAGGAGCCAGCTTGCTCTTGATGTGGTCACATGCCCTTTGTGAACTCCAGAAAAGTCAAAATTATTCCACGTATGGCTGCTCTGGGGCTACACAAATGGTAGTGACCCACTTTGAGTCTGATGCAAGAAAAAAAAAGTGGAAAATTCGGTGCCTCTCATCACAACCAAACTCCATTAAAGCCTAACAAACCACCTCATTTCCCTTTGCCAGCAGAACTCAAAAGCAAGCTTCAGAGACCAACCTTGGCTCCAGGGTCTGAACTTGACTGAAGGCTCTCCGTGGACTCCAGCGGCGCCACTTCACACAGATGCTGCATGGATTCTGACTGGGCTCAGCAGGAAGACTGGCTTTTCTTGTGCAGAGGGTCAAGGTGTACAGCTGATTGGGAGGACAAACACAGGAAGGACCAGCCCGCACAAGGCTCAGAGGCGCCTGGGAAGGGAGGAAATGAAAAGGGGAGTCAAGGTGGCAATTAAATATTAAAGGACTAGTTCAAGAATAATTAGTACTTGGGTGAAGGAAAGGGGTGGAGGTGCATGTGGTGTCTGGAGAATAGAATAGATCTTTCCAATGTTAGAGTGAATATAAAAGCAAACCTTTACTTCAGAGCTTTCAAGTACATGATATGGCAAAAATCACACATCGTATAGTAATTCTAAAATTTTTATAAGGTTAGTCAATTAGTATACTTATCATATACTGTTCAATTAAAAGGTTAGTTGGTTAGCTGGGGTAATAATTCCTGGGGTGCTCTCTGGAAGTAGTCCAGAGCTTTCTTTTGTCCCACTTTTGTTATGTCCGGTCCAGATTCTGGTTGGAAAACCGAACGTCCCTGTAGCTGGTTCTCTTCTTGGATTAAGACTACACAATATTTATTATTTTATTGTAAAGTTATCTTATTGTTCTTAAATGTAGGGAAGAAAGGAAAAATACAAGCATGGCTAAAGCCATGCTTTAGCAATCTACAAAGCTACAAATATATGAAAAACATTAAAAGCTAAAAATCTTAGGCATCACATGAAGTACTTGCAGGCTTGCTGGGCTGTGCCTGGCTGCTGAGTGCTTCACTCAAGTGGCAGAAAACTTCTGAAAGTGCAAATAAACCCTGCTCCAACAGGATGGAAATCATAATTCAAGAGAGTGATACCTTTCTCTGGGTATCCATTTTGGGGCCCTGAGTGAGTTCCTGAGCCAGGAGATTCTCCTTTGGGAATGTGAATATTTTCTTGGCCTTTCTGACTTGATCTCTGCAGCAAGGCTGAGGTGTTGCTCAGGTCTGAGGACACTGTGCAGTCCAAACACATGGGATTAGGATGGGCTACAATACAGGGTTTAAAATTCGGTTTGTAAAAAGAAAAAGTTCCAGTTCCTTTCTCCCTGGAATATTTTGTTCCCTTCAGTACCTTCAGAAGGAAGTGATTAAAAACACTCTTCCTTTGCCCTGTTGTTAATGATACCTTTTTTGAGAAAGGTTTGGAACAAACACTTAAAGATGCCTTTTTCTGTAAGCACCAGATGAAATACTTGGAGCATTTCTGAAGCTCATTTACTAAACAGAAAAAAAGCAGAAACATTTCAACAATATGAGAAGTGTAAGCTTTTCACTCCACTCATGTATCTGCTCTTGAGCCAAAAGAATGGGTTTTCATCCCCCCCCCCCCAAGGCTCTGATCCTCTTGAAATGAGCCATTTTGGCCAATTTCCTCTCCAAAATATCAACTGGGCAATCTCTGGATGACACTGACTCACTGGCACTGGTGCCACTGGGACCTTGTTTAGGCTGTGAAGGTATTGTAACAGGCAAGGGTAATAAAGGTGTGTTGCATATCCCAGTGCCTTCTCTGACCTTCCCTAGGCTGAAAATTTATGTCCCGAATCCTCATAGGAAGAATATTTATGTGCAAGGGATGAATTAGTCTGGGATATCTCAGGATGCTTGGAGGGAACTGGCTCACTGTCAGTCATGCTTGGAAATGGTGTGAACATATGGGCGGCTTCAGAGCGAATGTGGCTGCTTTCCCAGCACGTAGCACCAGGGAAAATGGGACAATATTGCTACAGTGAGACTTGCCCTGCCAAGACAAAGTGGAATTGAGTCTCCATGGGCTTCCTGCCCCTTCAAACACACAGCAAATTCAGCACATCTCTTATTTGCTTCAGTTTGCAATGTACCAGTGCCCAGAAACATAACTGCCATATGCCTGCAACCTTCTTAGCCCTGGTATTGGGTCAGCAGCTATTCAGAGGTTTCCTGCACTGCAAGAACCTTGCAGAAGCCTAAGAAAGAGAGAAGGGCTCTCCTTTCTGTTTCTCCTTTCTGTTCAGTATGTGGGCCATGCTCCAGCACACACCCTGGGCAGAAATAATGACTGACAATCAAACACGGCCTGTGAGCCTGATTCCTGAGCCCACTTCAACCTCATGCCTTAAAATGGTGCATACTGGCAAGGATGCTTCTTTATCAACACAGACAACTGCACAAATTTGGAAGGTGATGGCTCCTCCAAGCTGTCTCAGTTTGGAAGACAG
>WAAG01030253.1:13564-40660 GCA_013390105.1 Tichodroma muraria
GAGGAGAAGGAGGAGGATGAGGATGAGGAGGAGGGGGAGGGGGGGAGGCAGATTCCCTGGCTGAGGCATGAGGCTGTAGAAATCAATCTCCTCCCTGCAGCCCCCAGCTCCTGCTCCTGCAGAGGTTCTGGCTGTTCCAAACCCATCCCTGCTCCCATCCCTAACCCTTCCAAAGCCATCACCTTCCAAACCTCATCCAAACCCAGCACCTCCACTGCTCGATTCCTTTAGATGGAGGCTCCCTGCTTTTAGAAGTCCAAGCTGACTATGCTGACACGAGCTGTAATTCTTTATTATTTATTGGCCCCCAAACCAGATTTAACTCTGCACCCAGGCAGGAGCACAGCAGGCCCTGACAGCTCTCATCTTCTCCTCCTTCCCCTCCTTGCCTCCCTGGATGCCCAGCCCTGGCTGTGCCCACCGTGTCTGGATGCACCCAGCATTAGCACTATGACTAACACCCATCACGTGTTCGTGCCTGCAGATTAGATTTGCATACTCAAAAATCCATACTTTATTCCTTCCCCTGTGTAAGCAGTTACCAGAGCATATTTTTGGCAAATTAGCAGCCACAGCAGAAGCATCTGACTGTGTTTTTAGTGTGGCTTGGTGATGGAAAAGCTTGGCAGGGCTGGAGGGGGGATAATTTGCTGTGGATTCCGTATCCGTGGGCTGTTGGACACGGGCAGCGTCACCGATTGCCACGTTGCAAGGTGGGCAATGCAGGTGGCATCTCCCAGCCATCCATGCCATGCCTGGGTGGCATTTAGGGGAGGGTTTGTGGGATGAGAGCAGCAGCTGGGCACAGGGCAGGGCATGGAAGTCACTCAGCTGGACTCGGTGACCTGCTGCCTGGAGGGACAGTGCAGGAGGGGTGTCCTGGCAGGAAATGTGTCCCCACGTCCACGCAGTGACCAGGGGGTTGGGGGAGGGGGTTCTCCTCCTCTGGAAGTCCACCTGCAGTGCTTTTCCAACTCTGGGGCTTCCCAATGTGAGAAGGACCTGGAGCTGCTGGAGCAATTCCAGAGGAGGCCACGGAGCTGCTCCCAGGGCTGGAGCCCCTCTGCTCTGGAGCCAGGCTGGCAGAGCTGGGGGTGCTCATCTGGAGAGGAGAAGCTCCAGGGAGAGCTCAGAGCCCCTTGCAGGGCCTAAAGGGGCTCCAGGAGAGCTGGAGAGGGACTGGGGACAAGGGGTGGAGGGACAGGACACAGGGAATGGCTTCCTGATGCCAGAGGGCAGGGACAGGTGGCATATTGGGAAGGAATTGTTCCCTGGGAGGGTGGGCAGGCCTTGGCACAGAGAAGCTGTGGCTGCCCCTGGATCCCTGGCAGTGCCCAAGGCCAGGCTGGACACTGGGGCCTGGAGCAGCCTGGGACAGTGAAAGATGTCCCTCCCCATGGCAGGGGGTGGGAGCAACATGAACTTTAAGGTCCCTTCCCACCCAAACCATTCTGGGATTCTGTGATCCTGTGCTCAGGAGGCCCCATAGAGTCAGGCAGGACATTTGGGGGCACATTTTTCCCAGCGATTCCCTGGGATGGCCAGCGAGGACGTCCCCATCGTCACCCCATCAGAACTGAGGCTGGATGAGCACCCTCCAGTCCTCTCTTCCAGACTTCTTCCCTTTGGGATGGGTGTTCCTGAGATGATTTGTGTGTGAATCCTCCTGGGATCTGTGATATCGAGCAGCTGGAAAAGGATATCTGTGAAACTCCCTCCTCCGGTCGGAATTCAAGAGCCTGGCCTAATTATTGCCATCGGACATCTTTAATTAATATGCTGCAGAGGCCAGAGATAAGAGGGGGGCTGAGCATGCCAGGAAGGATCCTTTGCGAGATAAATCAGCAATTTGTAAAACCTAATTACTTTGGCTTGGAAAAGTGGAGGGGCACTTCGGACCACTTCTCCCTCCTTCCTGGGATTTTGCTGAGTGGTGGAGGAGAGCTGGGAGCTTTGGAATTCTGCTGGTGCCCAGTACAGTCACTGGACCAGGAGGATCAAGGATGGGACAGAGCTCCTGCCCTTTGGAGCCTGCTGCTCCCATTTCCCAGGCAAACCTGGGAAGCTGTGTCCCTGTTGCTGATTATTTTATCTAACCTGGGAATATTGACCCAGCGTGGTGGGTGTGCTTGAGTTTTTAACTCAGTGTTAGGGATGGAGAAGACTTTTTTTCCAAACATTTGCCTTTTTTGAGGTCAGGTTTTGATAACGACGCGTGTGTGTCCAGTGTCCTCAAAGTGCTTCACAACATTCCAAATTCCTGCTTGATATGAGGAACTGGAAGAGGGCAGGTCTGTGCAAACCTCCCGTGGGCTTTATCCATGTGTTTGCCAAAGGATTCATCCTGCAGGACACGGAACAGGGTTTGGGAAAAGCCTGGGAGCACTCGTAAAGCTTCTCCTTAATGGTGTTCCTGGAATGGGGCCAGAGGGCTCAGCGACTACAAAATGCCAAATCCTGGGTATGGGCACAGGGGGGAAAGAAAATGCAGTCATTCCAACCCAAAAAAACCTTATTTTTATCTCCTTCCAACCTCATGGTCCAGGTTTATATCCAAGTGCACCATCCCACCTTAAGCCAGAGGAAGCCCCATGTACCTGAGCAGCCCAACATCCTCCCTTTGGGCTTCCTCCTGTGTTGTTCAGACTCCAACTATTCCTGAGGCAGCTCCTTGGGATGTTTATTTGTTATGAAGCTGGATTTCCCTGGGCATCACTGCAGGGTTTCACCATCCTTCCATAACCAGGAAAGGACTCCGGGTCCAGGAAATTCCTTAGTTTGGGACAGTAAGCCATGGCTTGGTTGCTCCTTCCCAGCCACGGAGAACAAAGACCTCATCAGCAAGAGGGAGCAGTCCTGGATCCCCACAGTGCCTGGATCCCAGAGGGATGAGCCAGGGCTGGAGAATGCTCCTCTCTTCCCCAGCAAAATTCCCAAAATCTCTTTGGCATAGGAACATAAATGCACGGAAAGACATTGCTCTTCCTGCAATGCCTCTGATCCTCATGGAGAGCTTTGCAAACAGGAGCTTCATCAAAGTTCCCAAACCCAGCTGAACTGCTGGAATGCTGCTGCCTTATCCCTCTTTCCAGCAGGGAATATGGAGGTGCAGGGTCTTGCTCACCCCTCCCGCTTTGCTGCAAACCCAGGCCAGCCCTGATTTGGGGGATTTTGCCATTATGGGGCCACCGGGAGCTGCCCAGACTCTCAGCTCTCTTCCCAGGATGGATTTTAGCCAAACGCTGAGGAAGCGCTGCTCCCTGTCACTGCTGGGGAATCAGGAATGATGCTTCCCAGGCCGGGGACTTCCCGCTCTCTGCTCTCAGCCCCGCTGCCTCCGGCCAAGGATGGGGCTCTGCACGCTCTTCAAGGCAATGGCAATTCCTGCAGGAGTTCTGGAAACAAGCCAGCCCTGCCCCAAGGGGATTGAGCCAAAAAGAAACCCAAATTCAGGATTAGGAACAGCAGTGAATGTGTCCAACAGCGCTGCCTGTTTTCTTCTCTCCCCGTTTCCATTGATCCCTGTATTTCCCATGAGCCCGTTCCCTTTCTTTAACTTCAACAGTTATTTCTGAATTAGGGATATTCTCTCCAATCCAGCTTTTGGGTTTTTTTCCAGTTTTTCCTTTCCCAGTTGTTTCCTCCTAGCCTCAGGTTGTGCCCTCTCCTTAGCTCTGCTTGGCATGGACGTGGCCACTTCCTCACCCCTCGTGGCATCACCTTTATCTTGACTTTCCATGCCCAAGGCTTTCTTCTCTCTCCTTGTCCTTTTTGCCCCATGCAAAAGGGCCACACAGAAGTGGGAGGGGTATTTGTGGCATCTTGGAGGCATCCATAGGAGTGCCTTGCATGGCTGAGGGAAGAGGTTGGGACATCTTCCTTCCCAGGGATTCTCCTTCATCACGGTGGCTTTGGCTCTTCTCTGACTTGGGCAATACAATTAGTTTGTGGCCAGGGTTGCCTTGGATTGCTCCCTGCTTCCCATCCCAAGGGAAGCACATCACCCTCCTGCATCCCAACCTAAGAGGTGCTCAGAACCCAAATCCTTGGAATTCTCCATTCAGCACCTCAGCAGATTATTCTGTCCCATCAGAAGTGCTCATTCCACTGCTCCCAGCCCCATCCTGCCGTCCCCACCGTGCCAGATTCCTGCTGCACATTCCCTTTCCATCTCCCGAGCTCCGGAGCAGCTGCAGCCAGTCCCTCCTGGCACGTGGAGGGGAATATCACGAAATCCTGTTTCCTCTGCAGGGAGAAGGAGTCTCCAGGCTCCTTGTGAGATCAAGCTTTGTGCACATATCTGCAAATGTTGGGGCAGAGGTTAAGCTGAGCGGGGCTCGGGGAGGAGGTGGCGGCGCTTAGCAATGCAGATCAGATGGCTCCGAAGCCTCCCGCTATCCATGGCCAAATCCTGGGATATCCAGGGGTTTAAAACATAATGAAGTCAGGGGAAGGAAGGAGCGCTGCTGGCTGAGGAAGGACTGAGCTCCCTGACAGGAAGCTCTTTGATCTGCTGGTGGCCATGAAGTTGCCCAGATGTCTCGGTGGCTGTCGGGGACACGAGCGTGGCCTCTGAGGCAATCCCTAGGGATAATCCATGCTGCTGCCTCCTGCAGGGAAGCAACTGACACCCATGAAAGCAGAGCTGGGGGTTGGGAGTTGCTCCACGGTGCTGAAAGGGGACAAGCAGGACGGAGTGGCTGGAAAATCCTCCTTGCCAAGGAGATGCCGGGGAGATGCCGGGGAGACGCCGGGGAGATGCTGAGACTGCTCCTGGCAGCTGTGCCATTCCAGGGGCAGGTTTGAAGGCCAGGCAACATCCCGGGCACCTCAGCCTGGCTGGGGACACGCACAGGCTGCAGCTGTGACCTGCTGTGACCAATTTGCCGCCGGTGCTCCAGCCGGGCCACGCTGTCACGCTCCAGCCCGCAGCGCTTTGTTCTGCTCCCTGCCAGTCCCTCAGGTTTTCAGCACAGGGCTGTGATCCTTCACGCTGCTCCAGCTTAATCCAGGGAGTTTTTTCAGCTGCGCATTTGCCAGCAGATGAGGAGGCCGAGGGAGCTGTGTGTGGGGTCAGGGCTTGAGTCAAGGGATTCAGCCAAGGGAAAGGGAGATCGGGACTTGGGCAGGGTGGGATCTGGTGGATCTCATGCAGGAGCTGTTCTCTCTGTGCCCTTGCCCACACTGGCATCTTTCCCTGAAACCCATTGATTCCATCTCTAGGGAAGCAGGAGCACAGTGTGAGGATGTCCTAAGCCACCCTGGGGGCTCCTTGGGGGAGAATTTGGGGTGCTGGGGTAATCTCTCTCCCAGTTGCTCCATTGTCCTGCTGAGATACTCTAGGATGGAGGGAAAGAGAAGAGAGGTGCTGCCAGGTCCCCAGGGAATGCAGGGACACCTTGGCAGGCTCTTCCCTGCCACAGACACCATCCCAGCCACGGGGAGAGCCATGGGTGCACGGCACTGGTTATTCCCTGTTCTTGGGGACACCACAGGGGACAAGGCAGGCTCGCTGCTCAACCCCCCCACAGGACATGTCTGCTGTGTCCCCTGAGCTGCATCTCGCAGGATGTCCCCCCATCCTTCTCCCTGTCACCACCTCCCTGCCCTGCCCTGCCAGTGCCTGCCCTAATCCCGCTGCCTGCCCTAATCCCGGTGCTAATCCTATAAACCCTCAGTAAATCCTGCCTGCCCCTGCCTCTCCACGTCCCTTCTCCAGGGCAGGCTCTGCGGGGTCCCCAGCTTGGGCCTGCTGGCTTTTTGGGGTGCACAAAGCTGCCACCACAATAATGTGATGCCATTGGAGCACAGGGAAGAACGCCCAAATCCTGAGGGATTTGTGCAAAGCACTGGCAGGTACAAGACAGCTGAAGCACCCCAAAATACATCTCAATATGTGGCCAGGTGCTGGTTTCACACTTTCAGGAAGTAGTTCCTGTGCTTAGCATGAGCTGCTCCAGCCCAGATCCCTTCTCCAGAGCCACCGCTGAGCCCCAGAACCAGGCAGGGAAATTCCTCAGGGAGCCCTGGGGTAGGACTGGCCCAATTCACACAGGGTTCACTATTTCAGCAGGTCTATTTTAAGACTCCCTGGGCATGTGGGAGTGGGGCTGGCACAAAGGGAGGTCTCAGTGCTGCAGGGTGCTGCCTGTGCCCATCCCAGCTCTTCACATCCCGGGGCTGGGACTGCTCACAGCATTCCAGCAGCCCCAGAAGCTGGTGAGGAGCCACTCTCGGGCTCCTCGATCTGCCCCAGGAGGGCTTAGGCCAGCAGTGCATCACGGCATCTCGAGCTGGTCTGGAGAAGATTAAGCCAACCTAAGAATCAAAACAAGCCCTGCAGTTCAGCTGGTTGGGATAAGGCCTGATTGTACCAACAATTCCAGGAGGGGATGGGATTAGGAACCCCAAGCAGATTACCACCCACCCCACATTTCGGTGCACAGGGAGGGTGCTGAGGTCCAGCTGTGCCCCACGGGCTGGGTGAGCTCCTTGTCCCCCCGTTCCTGTGCTGCGGTGGAGCCCTGTGTGTGTTTCATGCCACCAACAACCAGTTAAGAAACCCCAGGAAGTGCCCACGCTAATGTAGGAACTCCAACAGGGGCACATTCCAAGGGGAATATCCAAATGGATCTCTCCCCATGAGGCCTTTATTTTTATGGAGCCACTTCCTTCCCCAGCACAGCGGATGAAGGCAGAGTGTATATAAATAAATGCATTGTTATACATTATCCATCCACTGTGAGATGCCATCGCTGCCAGCAGCACGGACGGGATCAGAGTGTGCTCCTGTATAACCATTTCCCCATTCCACACCCCTGCTCCCTTCCCTTTCCCATTAGGGATCTATCCAAGGGGCAGTTCCTTGATGCCTTGGCTGGTGTCTGACATTCCCATGCTGCAGCCGGAGTGCAAGCCCGCAATCCAACCAGTTTTTCCCCCACAACCTGACACTGCAATCCCCGTCCTGGAGATGGGACTGGGATTCCAGAGCTGCAAAGGGCTCCCAGAGGAGTTTGACGCCGTGAAACCCCCCCCCACACACACACACCCCGTTTGCTTTTCTCTCCTCTCCCCAGGGACATACCAGGGCCAGTGGGTCGGAGGGATGCGCCAGGGTTACGGCGTCCGGCAGAGCGTTCCCTACGGCATGGCTGCGGTCATCAGGTCACCCTTGAGGACATCCATCAACTCCCTGCGCAGCGAGCACACCAACGGCACGGCGCTGCACCCTGACGCCTCGCCCGCCGTGGCCAGCAGCCCGGCCGTGTCCCGCGGCGGCTTCGTCCTCATGGCCCACAGCGACGCCGAGATCCTCAAGAGCAAGAAGAAGGGCATCTTCCGGCGCTCGCTGCTGAGCGGGCTCAAGCTCCGCAAGTCCGAGTCCAAGAGCTCCTTGGCCAGCCAGCGGAGCAAGCAGAGCTCGTTCCGGAGCGAGGCCGGCATGAGCACGGTCAGCTCCACCGCCAGCGACATCAACTCCACCATCAGCCTGGGCGAGGGCGAGGCCGAGCTCTCGGTCATCGAGGACGACATCGACGCCACCACCACCGAGATCTACGTGGGCGAGTGGAAGAACGACAAGCGCTCGGGCTCGGGCGTGAGCCAGCGCTCGGACGGGCTCAAGTACGAGGGCGAGTGGGCCAACAACAAGCGCCACGGCTACGGCTGCATGACCTTCCCCGACGGCACCAAGGAGGAGGGCAAGTACAAGCAGAACATCCTGGTCAGCGGCAAGAGGAAGAACCTCATCCCGCTGCGCGCCAGCAAGATCCGGGAGAAGGTGGATCGGGCCGTGGAGGCGGCCGAGAGGGCGGCCACCATCGCCAAGCAGAAAGCGGAGATCGCGGCGTCCAGGTAAGGGCGTTCCCGCCCATCCTGGTGTGTCTGAGCTGGGACCCCGCCCTGGGGGCTTGGGATAAATGGGATGAGAGTTTTTGTTGTAGTAGGGGTGCTGCTGGAGGAAAGCAACTCGTGGTGGGCGTCTGCAGGTTGGTGCTACGTGGACCTCGCAGCAGCCTCGGGCTTGTCCAAGCCTTGCGGTGCTGTTCAAAACAGGGTGGATCCAAGCCCAGTTGTCCCTCTGTGAATTCCCAGTGGGCTGGGGATGCACAACCTCCCCAGGTGAGGCAGGGAGGCCACGCAGGGTCACCAGAGCAAGGCAGCCTGGGCAGGGGGTGGTGGCACCTTGGTGGCTGTCACAGGCTGAGAGCCGTCACTTAGGGGGTACTGGGTTATTTATCCCATTTTTCCCCTCTCCTCTTGGATAAGAAGAAGAGCTCCTGAGATGCTGTTTGCCCATATCCTCTGCCTGACTCATAGCCTAGCGCTGGCCTGTGCTAGGAGGATTCCCAACTATTTGCATTCCCCAAAGGGCTATTGAATGGAAAACCAGTCAAATATGTGGCTTCAGCCCTGGGGAGGGTTTGCTCTGGCTGGGGCTCCGTTGGAAACCAGCAGATCTGGGTGCCAAATAATGCCCCTTCTCCTTGTGCAGCCCTCATGGAACTGCACAGAGATCCAGAGCTGGGATCTGATCCGGCTGAAAACCAGAAGGAGGGAAGAGGAAAACGAGCCATGTCTAATTTAAGTTGAAATAAGGCCCCAGCTCAAAGCAGGGCCAGCTCAAGCACCCTGTAGCTGGCTTCCAAAAGGCACCTGGAGCTCTGTGCCTTGCAGGAAGCTCCCAGACCAGCAGTGAGGCGAGGAGGAAAAGCTCCTCTGGAGAATTCAGAGCTCTTTGTATCACATTTTGGGGTGGTTTATTAGAGCATGTCATTCCTTTCTGTTTTCTGAGCAAGAACTATATTTAGCAGCCAGGCTGGGAAAAAGGGCTGGGGTTAGGGGAAAAACCCAGATACCTCCTCAGCCTCCTGTGCAGGATTAATTGTTGGGCCTGGAATATTTGTATGCAGAGTCACACTTGAAATCTTTATCAGCACGTCTGCCAAGGGCTTATCTGCAATATGAATGAGCCTCCCGGGCCTGCTTTGGGAGCACATTTGGGCTTGATGATGTTCTCGAGCTGATGGTTGGAAAAAAATTAAAAATCCCACTAGAATGCCAGGTAGGAAGCAGACTGCAGAGGAGGGGGAAGACCAGATCTTTCCCTGTGATCTAGAGATGGATGGAAATGCCTCGAAAGGCTGGAATCCCGGAAATGTGGAGCTCTAGTGTGCTGTGGGATGGATTCTGGAAATATGGAGCTCCAGTCTGCCATGGGATGCTGGGTCTGAGAACCTGAGCATCCTCTATCACAAGTGGTGATGATCCTGGAACACCATGAGAGTGGGATTGGAAGAGATGCTTAATGAGCCCTTGACATGTAATATTTTACCTCTAATTACGGGAGAGAAGGGAAAAAATCAAGTCAGGAATGCCAGGTGTCAACACCTCCCTGCCCTGCACTGACTGAGTGGTCCAGGGCTCTGCTGGAGAGCAGCAGGGAGGGTGGAGAGCTGGAGATGGATGGGATTAGGTGGGTCCAGGGAAGGATTCCTTCCCAATATCCCATGTAAATCTCTGCTCTTTTACCTTAAACCGCTTTGTCTGAAACCTCCAATCCCTCAGCTCGAGCTCTCCCCCCTACGAGGGTTTTGGCAGAGTCCCTGAGCCTGCAGAACCAGAGCAGAGCAAGGTTTTACATACTGAGATCCAGCTAGAAAAGCTTTCTTATTAATCTTAGTCGGATTAATTTTAAAGCTTCCTAATGAAGGAACCCTCCCCTGCAGTGCCCACACCAAACTGCATCATCCAAATGCCACAAAACAGGACTGGGGGAGAACCCTGGTGCTCATTCCCCAGGTTTTGGGGCTCAGGGGTGGAATATCACCCCTCTAATGCCAACATAAACTCCAATTTCCCTGCACCTGGCGTGGCTGTGCATGTGTGTGTGTGTGTGTGTGTATTCTATTCTGTTTGATCATACTGAGTTCACTCTGCAGCCTTTCCCTTGGTGGGGGAAAAAAAAAAAAAATGTGCCCACCCACGGCTTTCATTAAATTTGTAAGAATTCAGTATTTTTGAAAACTCTGCCGCTCTGTCAGATTTGGTTGGAATTGGCCAACACGTTCAAAAGTTATTAGTGTGGGAGTGATGGCATATAGATATATAAACAGCACAATCACAGGAGTGAGCCCCATTTCCTGAGGAAAGTAGGCTGAAAACACAGCGTGCTAGAGACAAGTAAATTGCTTTCCTAAAGTTGTTGGATTCTGAGTAGAGCACAGTGATATCTGCACGTTCAAGGGATTTCTTTTAGGGTCAAGAGGAGATTCTCCTAAATTTTCTTTGCTGCAACTAAAAGGGGAGAACACATAATTCCCTCTGATTCTCTGGAATTGTTCAGGTGAAGTGAATGGGGGAGAAGGGATGTGAATGAGGGCTGAGGAACTCCTGTTGATAGCAGCTGGCCCATCCCTGGAAATGTTCAAGGCCAGGAGAAAGTTTGGAGCACATTGGGATGGGGAAGGTGTCCCCGCCCATGGCAAGGCTGGAACTGGATGAACTTTAAGGTTCCTTCCAACCCAAATCTTTCCATGATTCCATGACCAGTTTTCAGAGGGAGACAAGGAGGGAACTCTTTTCCAGCCTGTTTGAAAGGAATGTTCAGGGTGTTCTCTGAGTGCTCTGGGAGATCTTCATTCCCTCTCAAATCAGCCAAGAGCCAGCACTCCTTCTGCTGCCACCCTGGAAGGATGAAGGATGCACTGGACACCCCCAGTCCCACCTCATTAGTGCTAATTGATACCTCAGGCAAATTATCTGTAGGCACTGGTGTGTCGTTGTCCACTAAAATAAAATATCCAGGCAACAAGGGTGGGCCAGGGAGCTCATCCCAGCCCCAGGTTTTTGGCACAGCCACCTGCTGTGGAGGATGGATGCACAGGGAATGTCGGGGGAGATCAGGGCTGACTCCAGCTCGCTGGGTGGATGATGGCAGTTCTGAAGCAAAGCAGACAGACAACTCTCCAGGGTTTCCTCCTGCTTCCACAGTTCACGGCTTTGTAATTAGTGGCTGGTTATGAGAGGAGGGACCATCACTGGTGTCAGGGATGAGTCCCAGGAACGCGTGGCAAACACTTCGCTCCTCTCCAGCACAAGCTGCATGGGGGATATGCTGCCCAGCACCTTAAATAAGAATTCCTGGGAGCAGCCAGTGCCCTGGCTCCCAGAGGGAATGCTGCTCCCAGGTCAGTCCTAAGTAATGCTCTTCCTGGCATAATTATAGCCGAGCCTTGCACCAGCCAGGAGAGAAATATAATTAAAACTCCACAGTCTCAGGAGGAGCTGGGCCGCAAATTAGCACAGCGTCATTCAACTTCAGAAAGGGAAACTGGAGGACAATAGGAAGAGGGAGCAAATGAAGACAAGCTGGCAGTGAGGAGGGGACAAGGGGAACGTTTGGGCTCGGCCTGGGCCCTCCCTCAGGAAGCCGCAGCGAGGGCGAAGCGTAGGCCGCGGCAGGAGAAGCCCCCGAGGGCTGAGCAGCCAAGTGCAGGAGGTTCTTAGAGCCGAACAGGTATTTTCTGGAGAGAAATGGAAATGCAGCGCGGGCAAACCCAGAGAAAAGCAGGGCTGCTGCAGCCGAGCTCTGTGAGCGGCGGTAATGTCCCCAGCAGCTCCCCTCAGCCCCGGTAATGTCCCCAGCAGCTCTCCTCAGCCCCGGTAATGTCCCCAGCAGCTCTCCTCAGCCCCGGTAATGTCCCGAGCAGCACTCCTCAGCCCCGGTAATGTCCCGAGCAGCTCTCCTCAGCTCCGGTAATGTCCCCAGCAGCTCCCCTCAGCTCCGGTAATGTCCCCAGCNCCCCAGCAGCTCTCCTCAGCTCCGGTAATGTCCCCAGCAGCTCTCCCCGGCCCCGGTAATGTCCCCAGCAGCTCTCCTCAGCTCCGGTAATGTCCCCAGCAGCTCTCCCCGGCCCCGGTAATGTCCCCAGCAGCTCTCCTCAGCTCCGGTAATGTCCCCAGCAGCTCTCCCCGGCCCCGGTAATGTCCCCAGCAGCTCTCCTCAGCTCCGGTAATGTCCCCAGCAGCTCTCCCCGGCCCCGGTAATGTCCCCAGCAGCTCTCCTCAGCTCCGGTAATGTCCCCAGCAGCTCTCCCCGGCCCCGGTAATGTCCCCAGCAGCTCTCCTCAGCTCCGGTAATGTCCCCAGCAGCTCTCCCCGGCCCCGGTAATGTCCCCAGCAGCTCTCCTCAGCTCCGGTAATGTCCCCAGCAGCTCTCCCCGGCCCCGGTAATGTCCCCAGCAGCTCTCCTCAGCTCCGGTAATGTCCCCAGCAGCTCTCCCCGGCCCCGGTAATGTCCCCAGCAGCTCTCCTCAGCTCCGGTAATGTCCCCAGCAGCTCTCCCCGGCCCCGGTAATGTCCCCAGCAGCTCTCCTCAGCCCCGGTGATGTCCCCAGCAGCTCTCCCCGGCCCCGGTAATGTCCCCAGCAGCTCTCCCCGGCCCCGGTAATGCTGCTGCTTAATGCTCCGCCAGTCCCGAGCCTGCAGCTCTGCCATTGTCTGGGCTGCCTTTGATTTCGGGTTGCTGCTGCTTTTTGGGTGCCTGGAGGGGCTGGCTGCTGACCCTAATCCCGCCTCGTGCTGCCCCAGGATAGAGAAGGGAGGAGGAGGAGGAGGAGGGGTGGGGGCTAAGGGCCCCAAAAGGGTTTTGTGTCCCCTTCCTCGGGTCAGGACAGCCGGGACAAACAGAACCAGGATGGGGCAGAGCTGAACTGGCTGCAGGGATGGGGCTGAGCTGATGCCCAGGTGGGGCAGGGTCTCCCACCAGCCCCTCTCTGGGGGCTGTTCCCTGTGAAGTGCTGCTGTTCCTGCTGAGGCCCTGCCAGCCAGCTGGAGCTCGGGATTTGCAGGAGTCACCTCAGCCCATGAGCTGGGCACTGATGGGGTCCCTGAGGGCATCACCTGTGTCAGGAAAATTAATCCAAAAACACCAGTGGTTTATCTCTCAAAAGGAGACAGAGGAGTCCTTTTACTTCATTCGAATAAAGGGAAAGGCCATGGGGCATTCTCCTGGGGTCTCTCAAATTTTTGGAGGATGCAGCCTCCTTTTAATCCTGTTTTCCTGGCCGCATTTCCCTCTCTCTTTCCCCATTGGCTGAGGTACTTGAGAGGTACAGACTTCCCAATACGCCTGATACAAAGGATTCCCCTCTAATGTGTAACCCTCCCTTTGAATTTTAAATTCTTATGGAATTTATGTTTTTCCTCACTGTTTCTTTCATCTTTCAATACCCAATTTCATTTATCAGCAAACCTACAGTTTGTTTGTAAAGGCAAATATCTTTTTTTTTCCATTCATCAATCAGTGGAATACTTCCCATTGTTTCTTTTATCTCTCAGTGCTAGTTTTATCTACCAGCAGACCCACAGCTTGTTTGTAAAGACAAATCTGTCATTCCTCTCACCTGGAACCCACCAGGTCTCGTGTGGGCTGAATGTGCTCCCTCCATCCCTTCCCAGTCTCTCTGTCCTTTCCTTGAGGGATACAAAGAGTCAGGGAGGGAAACACAGAGGGGATGGGTGGAGGTGACTCAAAGGCTGAGAGCAGCTGGGGCAGGAGGTGATTCTCTTCACAGCACCTTGTCCTTGCTCCCCCCAGCCCTCTCTCCCCCAAACCTTCCCTGTGCAGTCCAAGAGGAGCAAAGCCCGGGCTGGCAGCCTCCAACAGCCTCTGCTGCTGATGGAACTGAGCATTCCCTCCTTCCCTGCCACTTCCCCACCACCTCCCTCCCTGCTCCTGCCCGTGCTGACAGGGGTCAGGGATTAGGATCATTATTCCTGCTGGTGGCGTGTCCCCATCAGACAAGGGCACACCTCACTCACGGCAGGCACATTCCCACCTCCAGTGCAGGCCACCCCAGGCTCATCCTGAGTGTTCCATCCACCCCTCCCCACGGCCGGCTCCTGTGGGATGTGATGTGGGCACCCTGACTGTTTACGTGCTCCTGCCATGCTAATTGAATAACTTCCTGCTCAGACAGGATTTGCAGCCTTTAAGCCCTTTTGTGGCCATGTCAAAAGTCAGGAGCAGCCTCCGGGCTTGCGCAGGGCAGGCTCGGTGTGTCCCCGACAGCCACCCCACCACGGGGTGCGTCCATCCACGGGCAGGGACAGGCTGGACAATGAAGTGCCTTTTGTAGGAATGAAGATTTGCTAGATAATCCCGCTGGAGAAACCTCAGCAGGGTCATTCATATCCTCTGGCAAAGCAGCTCAGTGGGGTTTTGGTTTTCACTGCCCTCCCATCCCTCACCCGACCACCACTGATTCCAGCTTGGCCATTCCCACCCCCTTCCCTCTCCAGCGAGCTAAATATGAGTCCAAACATCCCATATCCACAGCCCAGGTGTGTGACAAACATTCCTAAAACCATTCCCAGCTTTGCTGGGCTGTGCTGAAACGGCACAGGCGGAGCAGAGATCCCCAGCCCCCCGGATTCTCCCTTGTCCCAGATGGCTCTGTCCTGCTCCCCGTGCCCGCCAGGAAAGATCTCCCAAATCCGCGTGCTTTGTGTCAAAGCACAGCCGGGAGGGATGGCTTTGCCAGAGAAAGGAGCAGCAAAGGGGATTTGGGATGCAGGAGGAAACACCCGGGGCAGATCCCGGGATGGGGGAGCGGTGCCGGAGCGCGGTGCCAGCAGCGGTCACCTGTGCGGGGACAGCAGAGGGGACAGCAGATGGAAGGGACAGGGAGGGATGGCAGTGGCTGGCAGCGAGGCGGGGAGGGCGGGAGGTGATTCACTGCTGGCAGGCACCGCTTCCATGGGAAGGGGCTGCCCCGGAGCGCTGGGCAGGAGGCGAGGCTAGCGCCGGGAAAAGGGGAAGCTGCCTGCTCCTCTTCCTCCTCATCCTTCTCCTCCTCATCATCCCTGGCATCCCACCGCGGCCCATTCTGGATTTTAACCCAGCCCTTCCCGGGAGGGGAGCAGGATCACTGCAGGCCCCCGAGCCCCGGTAGATCCCGCAGGATGCCAGGAACCTCCTGCCTGCCCAGCACAAAGGGATGAAGCCTCTTCCTGATGCTTTTGGGTAGAGCAGAAAAGCAAAATGCAACAAAAACAGCAACACAAACCCAGCCCCTGCTTTCCGTTTCTGCTGCTTTTCCTCCTCAACGAGCAGAAACTGCACTGCTGCTTTTCCCAGGGATTTTGGGCAGGGAAGGAGAGATTCCTTCCCTGGCAGCCGCCCTCTCCGTCCTCATCCTCACATCCCAGGGGTGCAGGGAGGCTGCTGGGATACCCAATCCCACAGCCAGGCCCGAGGGCTGGGAGGGGGGATGGTGGCAGCCCCTCCCATGTCCCACCTCCCCAAACCCCCCCAGCCATGTCCCTGCTGTGTCCCAGGGATGCTGCATCCCAAAGTTTGAGGGTGGAGAAGAACCAAGGGGAAGGGTTGGGGTCTCTCTGCTGCTTTCCCAGCTCCAGAGAGAGGTCTCCATGCTTTTTTCTTCTCACAACTCCCATTTTGGGTTTCTTGGTTGCTCCCACCCTCTTTTCCCTTCAGCAACATCCCCAACATCCCATCCATGTTCCTTCCAAACCCTTTCCTCCCCAAGGAGAGGCAAAATTAATATCAGGAGCACAACCAAAAGGAAAACACAGAGCTGAGCCAAATTATTAAGTATTTTCCTTGCTGGTTTTCCTTCCCCCCCGAGTTTGGGATGCTGGGGGGAGCACAGGGGATGGGCTGGGGGATTCCAGACTCTCCCTGCTCTTGCAGTTGGTTTGAAAAGCCCCAAGCAATGAGGTTTCTGGCACCTCCTCCCCACAGGACAAATGACAAGCTGTGCTGACTTCCTAATCCAGGAAATTAAAGGATTTGACCATAGACCCTGCTAAGCAAATTTCCCCCCTGAAAATCCCAGGGGGATTTAACCCATGGATCCGACCAATTATCCCTTTAAAGTTGTGACTAAGAAAGTCCCAATTCTTCGGGGTGCTGAGCACCCTTAAATCCCACGTCCCATGCTCAGCCCAGCATTCAGTGGGACCTACTTTTTCATTTTAGCCCGTCTCCAACCCCCTTTTCCCACGGTGGGCAGCTTCCCTCTGCTGCAGCTCGCTTCCAACCCCGACAGCAGAGCCTGGCTGCCGCCACATCCCAAATCCACCCCATCCTGTCCCTGTGTGTCATCCTCTGGGGTCGTGGGACATCATCTGAGGGCTGTTGGGTTTCCCAGTGTGGCCTCAGGCTGGAGCAGGGGACACCCTGCCACAAAGTGTGCTGTGGTGGCTCCGTGCCCTCCAGGAGCAGTTCCTCGGGATCATATTCCCTTACGGAAAAGAAACAGGTCTGTGGGCTGCGAGCTGGACACAGTGGCTGTCCCCACTGGCAGGAGGGCAGCCGGTCCCTGTCCAACATCTGGAGATCCCTGGGGACCTGCAAGGAGCTGTGGCAAGGTGCCAGATCTTCCCAAGGCTTCCGTGCAGGGGATGAGCCCTCCAGGGCAGCGGTGGCAGAGATGAGAGGCAGGGATGGAGCCCTTCCCAAGGGGAGAGGGGTGGGACAGCGCCGGGAGCCCTCCAGCTGCCGAGGGAGATAAGAGAGATGGGGCCGAGCCCCGCCCCGTCCCCGGCTGTGTCCCTGTGGGCCCTGTCTCTCATCCCCGTAGCACGGCGGTGGAGCAGCAATAATTAAAAGCCCAGATTCTCTCCTGGCAGGGCCGGGCTCCCAGCCCCTTCCCCTGTTGTGCTGCTGGCTGCTCGAGTGGAAATTTTCACGGGCTTTGCCTCGGAGGCAGCCCAGACCCGCAAGCCCAGAGCTGCCTGCTGGCCTGGGGCACGCCGGGGTTTGGGGGACCGGGCAGGGACCCCGCAGGTCCCCAGGGGCAGCATCCCATCCAGGGCATCCCATGGGATGCTGGGATGACAGGGTGCAGTGGGGCTGAGCAGGGACCCAGTAGCTCAGGGACGGCTTGAGAAGCCTCAGGAAAAATGGGATTTTTGAGGGGTGTAGTTGATTTTGGGGCTCAAAAACCCGTGCAGGCACCTGGGATGGAGGGTAGTGGCTCATCCTGGGTGGGCTCTGAAGTTTGAGGCAGGCAGGAGATGCTCTTTGCTGTGGCAGTGGGGAGGATTTATTATTTTTCTCCCCACTGTCATCAGGGCTGGGGCCAGCACTTGCCCCACAAAGGGGTGACAGAGCCCTGGAGGCACCTCCAGCCCCTCTCCCTCCTGCCTGAACCCACTGGGGCTGGGTGAGTGAGAAGGATTGGGTGATTTGTGCCCCAGGCAGGGCTTAAAATGACAAGAAATAGCACAAAACCACTCATTGTTTGCATTTTCTCATCATTCCTGGGGGTTGCTGGTGAGCAGACATGGGACTGGGCGTGATAGTGGGGCATGGAGATGATGCTGCTGTGTCCCACATGTGGCTGTGTCCAAGCACGTTGGGGCTGGATGTCCCCGAGAACAGGGAAAACTTCCCAATCATCACCGGGCCTATCCTGGGGAGGCTGAAGGCAGAAGGAATCCCAGAATTCCAAAAGATCCTAAGTTGGTAGGACCCACAAGGACCATGGACTTGTGGTCCACCTCCTGGCCCTGCACAACACCATCTCCTCAGCCTCCTCCCAGCTCCACGGGGCAAAACATGGCTGTTTTCCCTTCCCAAGCATCCTGGTGATCAAAACACAGCTTTCCATCCTCTATCCCTGTGACATTACCTGGAAAAGCGGCCTCTCTCCTGCCCCACAGGGCTGGAGGCAGCAGAGGAGTCCCAGAGGGTGAGGCTGGATATCAGCCCTCTCTCCTCCAGCAGCTGGAGAGCATCCCACAGTGTTCCCAAGGCCATTCCTGCTCCTTGCCCTTGCCTGAGGCCAGGCTGGGCTGGAAATAAAATTTTAAGTTCAGTTCAGTGAGAATTTTCTCGATTCTGAGTGAGGTTTTTGTGCCGTTGGCTCAGAACCGGGGTGGGTTTTGCTGTTGGGTTAAAAAAGAGGAATTTCATGGATCTTCCCTCTCCATCACCAGGAGAAAGGGAGGGACAACATTTCACTGCCTCTTTCAGGGTTTTGTGCCTCCAACAGCAGGGGAAAAAAATTGCCTAGAAAGTTCAGTTGCCAAAAGTCTATTTTGCTTGAGGTGACCAAAACTTAAGAAGCTGCCAAAGAGTTTCGGCCAAAACCTGAAGGGGGTGAAGGGTCAGGAAAGGAAAAAAGACTTTTCCTTGTGGTTCTGGTGTGGTTTGCTTTGGAATTTGGTTTAACTGCTTCTTTTTAGGCATTCAGATTAAAACTGAAATTCAACAGCCAGCTCAGCTTTGCTTTTCTGTCAGCATCTCCCTCACCTGGAGTTTTTTGCCTGAACTCCCCAAATTCTCTTCTCCTGGGCCCTTTTCCCTTGGCTGTAGGAAAAGAAAAAAAGCCTCTAATGATTCCCAAGGGACCAGCTGTGCTGGTGACTCCTCAGAGGGATTTGAGGGATTCCCTGGAGGCAGAGCAGAGGCTCTCTCAGCTCCCTTTGCCTGGCTGAGCTTCTCCCCCTGTGCTGCATTTGGCACCTTTGGCTTTGAGATTTCCACCCCTGCTCCACCAGTGGGGGCATCAGCCCTGCCACAGGAGGAATGGGAAGTTTTAGGAGCGTCTGGTGATGGATGGGATGCTGGTGGTCCATTGGATTGTCCACCTTTTGTCCCTCAGCCTGGGGCAGGAGGAAGTGCCCAATGTCCACCTGGAGCCAGGTGTTTTCTGACAACCTCCATCCATCCATCATCCATCCACCATCCATCCATCCATCCATCCATCATCCATCCATCATCCATCCATCCATCCATCCTGTTAAACATTTCCCAAAACATTTAAACATATATAGGATTACATTAAACATAATAGGATTATGTTAAACATAATCCTAAACACTTCCCCTGTTTATAGGAAATAATCATTCTTCCACGTCTGACTTGGGAGAGGGAATTTCTCAGAGCTTGGCTGCATCTTAGGAGCGATTCCCTGTCCCAGCACTGCCCATTTTGAGGGCAAAGTGACCGCTCTGGAGAGAGGCCAAACCTCAGGTGGGACAGTGGCCTCAAAGCCACCCCCTCCCAGGGCAAATCCTGGTGTTTTCACTCACCTGCCTCCTGCAGAGCTGCATTCCAAGTGACAGATGGCCAGGGATGAGGCTCCCTCTCCAGATGTTGATTTTCTGGCCAGCTGTAAATAGCACCCAAGGCATCATCTCCTTGCAAAGCCCATCAGCTCTGTCCTTGCTGGGGGGCACGAAGTTAAAAGGAAGGGAAGACACGAGGAGGGAAATGTAGAAATCTGCCTGGCCCTGCTTATTCTGTGTGTTCCTTGGCCAGGGAGATGCTGGGAGCGCCCTGGTGCCAGGTGTGCCTCTGGGTACCAGCTCCACCTGGCCCAGCCTTTTAAAGTCAGTGGAGTTGGATTTTCTTGGCAATGTTGTTTAGCAAAACCAGGGATAAAATCAAAAAATCCTTTTTGGGATGGTGGGAATAAGGTGAGCTGGAGACCATCCTGGAATTTGATGCTTTCATCTTCCTCCACTGAGAATGACCCAGCTCAGGGATGTGGTTTGAGCTGGTTCTCTGAGAATTTTGGGGACATGGCCCATCCCTGTCCCCCGAGTCACCGAGCCTCTGCACCTTTCCGTGTTGTGAATTCAGTTCTCCAGCAAAACTCATTTTGGCCACTCCAAGGCAAGGCGCAGGACACCAGGACACAGCATGGGATGATTTTTTCCCCGTACTTGGATTAAAAAATGAAATTTCAGTGTAAAATGGCAAAAGATTCCTTGGTGGGCTCGCTCCCCATTTGTAACTCCGAAAATATAAAGGTAGGGAAAGCTCTGGCACAGGTGCCTGGAGCAATGAGCTAACCAGGAACTGGCTCCAGCCCCATTTCCATGAATTTGGGAGACCTCGAGCATTCCATGTCCCAGCTGTCCACGAGCTCTCCCAGCTGCCCTGGGAATGATTTCCCTCCTTAACATGACATTTCCCTCTGTAAAACTACAGGAAAACTTGGATTTGGCCTTTTGACCACAACATTTTCCATGCTTCTCTGTAATTTGCTTTCTTAGGCAGCAACAAACACATTGAGGGGATTTTTTTTTTTTTTTCCCCAGGATTAAAGGGTTTGAGTATTTATTTTTCCTTAATTCTCTTGAAGTGTGACTTCCAAAGGCATTTTTTCGGAGCGTGCCATCACCATTCCATCCCTCCCGTGCCATCCCAGCCTTTCCCAACCTTCCCTCCTGCTGGTGGGAGCTTTCCTGCTCCTCCTCAGAGCCCAGGCAGGGGTGATCCATCCCAAAATCTCCATCTGGAGCTGGCAAGTCTGGCTCTCTCTTTGCTATGCACAGCACCTGCTCCGTGTCTGGCTGCAAAGAGCCCGAGCAGACGTTCGGGGCTGCATTACGTCATGTCAGAGGTCACATTAAGCAGCTTTTTTCCCCTTAATTAAGAATTCCAGCGATGGGGAGGGGCGGGGGAGAGGGGGAAACAGAGGGAAAAGCAGACGGAGGGAGAGGGCTGGGAAAAATGCCTGCGCTGGAGCAGGTAAATGGGAATTTATCCACAGACAGCTAATTGGTGTGTCTAATATTCCACCCCCTGAGGACCAGCGCGGTGTTGCTGCCTGCACAAATCACTCACGGCGAGCCTGGTGCAATAACAGGGAAGCCGGGAGAGCTGTGGGAAGAGCCAAGCTGGAATTAGGAGCGGGTTTTATCGGAGCAATAAACGCCAGATAGGGAAAATAACAAACAGGTTGTTAATTGCTGCCTTCTCCCCGTTCCCTCGGGGCCGTGTCTAGACAGAGCCTGGCTCCGGGCTGCGCTCATCCCGACCCTCTGGAGAGGGCTGGATGCGGGATGCGGTGCCCGGCAAAGCCCCTGGAATAGGAAAGGGAGGCAGGATGGGCACTGCAGCTGTGCCCTAAATCAGAGAGGCTCCCGCAGAGGTGGAAACCAGACAGTCTGCAGTGGTTATTAATAATTCAGTCCCAATTTGTCCCATCGAGGAGAGCGCGAAGCCCAGCCAAGCCTCCCCTCCTGGCTGCCCGGAGCAGGCAGAGCCTCCCGGGGTTGTTGCTGCCACGCTGGCAGGGAGCTGGGAGCTGGCATCGCCTCTCCTGCCCCATCCCGGGCCGATCCCACATCCTTGGGAGAGCGATGCCCCAGCGTGCCCCTCTCCCAGGGCTCCGGGGCCGGGACCGGCGCCGATCACCTGGCGACCGGTGCTTTGTGTTCCTTGGGTCGGGGGTGGATCCTGCCAGAGGGACTGGAAAACAACCCCCGAGGGATTCCCGCTGGGGAGGCTGGACTGAAAATCTCCTTTTCCTCACCTCATCCAGCCATCCCATGCCAGCCTGGGTTTTCCACACGGGGAGGCAGAGCTGAAAATCTCCTTTTTCTCCTTCATCCAGCCATCCCTTTCCAGGACAAGGTGCATCCCAAGGCTTTCCTGACCCTGGGGTTTGGATGAGTGAGTCTTAAATGCCCTGCAAATGCTCTCTCTGAATTTTTCCTGAAGTATTTCCTTGCAGCTGGCGTGGGTTTTAATTGAATTTTGCCATTTGAAAAATACATGAAGCTCTGTAATGGAGGGAGAGAAAACATTCCCTCCTATAGGAAGATAAAGATGCATTTAAAGAGAAAAAAAACAGCCCCAAAGCTGCCTGATGAAGTATTGACCTGGAGACAAAGTGGATCAGATGGAGCCAACCTGGCCCCTTAGGAAAACCTGAGGCTGCTCATTAGGGATGAGCTCACTGCCAGCTTAACTCCATCCTCCCCACGCCCAGTGAAGCCTGTGGGAAACGTGCCAGTTTCCAGGTTTTCCATGAAAATAGGGACCACGGGGTCCTTTTGTGAGGTGGAAAGGGTTCGGGACTCGTTGCAGCCTTGTGGTGCTCCTGTTGGAGTTGGGATGATGGGAGAGCTCTGGGTGTGGGATGGAGGAGGGCTGAGGGTCTCCATCCCTGCACAGGATCCCAGCAATAAAGCAGGAATTTCACTGTTCCCTCAGCCAGGCTTTGGGTTCAGAGGGGTGTCAGGGAAGCAAGAAGTTTGCTTGGAAAAGAACAGCCAGAACTGCCATGTGAATTTGGGGAAACAGACCTTCTTTCCCAGAAATCTTACCCAGTGGATGCATTTTAACATTCCCATTAATGAGGATTTCTCCCTGAGTTCAGCACAGAGCTCCCTTTGACCCCAAGCATGAGTTTGCTCAGTGTCTGCTGCCTGGTTTTTACTGGAATGGATTTTCTGTGCAAAAACGCTGCAAAAATAAGAATAAGGGTGGCCAATCCCTCCCTGGATGGGTTCAAACAATGGATGGAGGAGGACTCACCAGTGATCCAGGTTCCTCATGGCTCCAGGTGCATTCCTGGCAATTCCAGGTGTCACATCTGCAGCTCAGAAACCTTTCTGGGCTTCTGTAAACTTGCTCTAATTTCCAGCCTAATTTTAAAGCACTTTGTCCCACTTGTTCTCCTGCCAAAGCATTCCTGGAACCAAAACACCTCTCAAGCTTCACCTGGTTTGAATTTTGTTTCCTTCTTTCCTGAGTCCCTGAGGATTTTTGTGGGAGTTCACCCCCTTTTGGCTAAACCAGCCCCCAGCACTGGTTTGCAGCAGAACCTTTGGATCCACTCCTTACTCACTCCAACCTGGCCCGGAGTCACTGTTGGAATTCCTAAAAAGTCAAATTCTTCCTTGCAAATCAGTGGATTCCAGCTTCTTATAGATTAGCTGGAGCTGATAAACTTGGCACAAGGAAGCAGATCCAGGTATTATCCCTTCCCCTGTCAGCTCCAGCCAAATCACAGGAGATCTGCAAAGATTTCTGGGAATCTGGTTGGTTGGGATTTTTCCCTGCCTCCTGCCAGCTCCCCTTGCCAGTTTGACCACTTGCCCGCTCATCCTCCAAGAAGAGTGAGTCAGCTTGGCAAAAAATTAATAAATAAAATATTCCAGGCCGGCCCCAGCAAGGACTCTCTGCCCTGAGACACAAAATGGGGGCTCAAAAGCCACAAACCATCCCGACCTTTCCCCCCCTGGCTCTTCCCAATCCCAGTCTTTGCCAAAACACCCTCCCCCAGCTCAGCTTGGATAGGGAAGTGCACTAAAATCCTGGAATCATGGAATGGTTTGGGTGGAAGGACCTTAAAGCCCATCCCATTCCACCCCTGCCGCGGGCAGGGACACCTTCCGCTATCCCAGGTTCCTGGATCCATCCCAGCTGGAGGAGGAGGTTGGGGATGTTCAGAGGTGGGAGGAATTAAACAGCTCCTCTTGCATCACTCTTCCCTCCATCCCATCATGAGCCCACAGGAACGGGATGATCTTTAAGGTCCTTTCCAACCCAAACCATCCCATAAATTCTGTTTTATCGGGAAGGGCCAAGCATTATTTTCACCGTTGTCTCCAGTTTGGCGTCTCCATCCCGGAAAAAAATTTATGGCAGCACTTAGGGAAGGAGGAGCAGAGGGATGAGATCAGGCCCTGTCCATGTGTCAGGGAGAAAAAAAAAAACAAAACACTTTTCCAGGGAAATAAACTCCAGGCAATTAAGTGGGAATTAAGATTTAGCGCACGCCACGAGCAGCAGGCGTGGAGAAAGGAGACAGCTGGTAAATTTAGGATGTGACAAAGTCATGCGAGCGCTAACTGGATTACTGGCACTTATTTGGGAATACTTATGGATTTTATTATGCAACGTATGGATCTCCATAATTCTGCTTTTCACTCCTCCCAGTGTCTCAGGGAGCTTTACAAACAATTAATCGGCGGCGCTCCGGGGAACCCAGTGTATCCCATCTGTGCCGGGGAATCCAGTGCATTCCATCTGCTCCAGGGAATCCAGTGCATCCCATCCCTCCCTGAGTGTATTTTGGATCAGAGGTGGCTTCATTGATGTGATTGATTTTTAACCTTTTCTGAGCCAAAGCCCCAAACTTTCATTTTTTAAATTCCCTGCATTTCCTGGGCCGATCCTGGGAGTACCGTGGGGATAAACAGATCCAGAAATCTCTGGAGTGAGTTTTCCAGGGATGGAAATGCATCCATCCCCCAGGGGATGGTGATTTTAATCCATTTAGGTTGGATGTCAGCAGGAACTTCCCCACAGAAAGGGTGGTCAGGCATTGGAACTGCCCAGGGAGCTCTGGAGTGCCCATCCCTGGAGGTGCCCAAGGAAGGGCTGGACCTGGCACTCAGTGCTCTGGGCTGGGGACACGGTGGCGATCAGTCACAGGATGGATTTGGTGATCCTGGAGCTCTTTTCCACCCTCAGTGATCCCATGATTCCACCGGGGGGGTGCTGAATACTGCAGAGAGGAGCAGAGTTTGGGCGATCCCAGAACCCCAGGCAGGAGCGGCAGCTCCTGCAGCGTCACCTCCCGCTCTGCCACCACCCCCGTGTGCCCCAGCCCCCTGGGATGGCCCAGGCTGCTGCTCCAGCCTCCTCCCCTGGCAGGCAGAGAGGGATGAGTGCCTCCAGCCGCCTCTCCAGGGAGGAGTGTCGGGAGCAGAGTGTAATCCTGGCCGCTGAGCGCGGGCCAGGCGCTCCAGACGTTGTTAATCCTTGGCTGGGGCCAGCAGGGACCTGGGAAAGTGCTGCAGAGAGGCAGGGACAGCCCCAGCCCTGGGCAGCTCCCAGCCCAGGGGACGGCCCAGGGATAAACGGATGGAGGATCTTCAGATCCACATCCCTGAGAAGCTCCCCCGGAAGACGCCAAAGGTTTAACGAGCTCAGGGAGGTAGAATCTGAATTTTAACCTCCCGCCTTTCCCTCAGACCGCGCTGGTGCCAAAAATGTGTCTGAAAAGAGACCTGGAGAGGGACTTTGCCAGGGCATGGAGGGACAGGACAAGGAGGGATGGCTTTAGGCTGAAAAAGGGTGGATTTAGATGGGATATTAGGAAGAAATTCCCAATATCTGTGAGGGTGGGGAGAGCCTGGCACAGGGCACCCAGAGGAGCTGTGGCTGCCCTGGCATCACTGGAAGTGTCCAAGGCCAGGTTGGAATAACCTGGACTAGTGGAAGCTGTCCCTGCCCCTGGCAGGGGTTGGAATGAGATGGATTTTAAGGGATTTTCCAACCCAAACCATCCCATGATTCCATGAAAAACAGGAGCAATCTGCACCTCCTCTCCCATCGGTTTGCTGCAGCTCCTCCTTGGGGCATCCCCGCTCCTCCTAAAAGAGCAGGGCTGGGATACCTGACAGGGAATGGGCTGTGACACCTTTGTCCCCTCCTCTGACCCCACCTGAGTGCTGAGCAGGGAGAGTGCTGGACTCCAGGTGGGTGGAAACCCATTTAAACCCAATTTTTGGGTGCATCAATTACGGAGAACCCTCAGGACCTCCACCAGTATCACCACAGCCCCTCCACCACCTCCAACAACTCTGGAAAACAGCTCGGATTCGCTCCCAGGGCTACTCCAAAGCAGCCAATGGCTGGGAATAAAGCATTTATTAGAGCAAAGAGACTTGAGAAGTGCCAGGAGTGGAACACAGGTGTCAGCACAGCCACACTCACACCTTGTTCCCCAGCCCCGGCGATGCTTCCAACCAAAGCAGGCACATTCCTGGCCCTGTTTTCCATTTTTAGGAGCCTGTCAGAAATGGCACTCCCTCTCCACGCAGATGTCGAGAAATTAGAGGGAATTCAGAGAGAGGCAGAAAAAAAAAAATGATTAAAGGAGATGGAGGCCCTGATTTTGGAGGGAAAAGAAATCAGCAGAGTTATTTATAACCCTGCCTGCACCGGGGTGGGAGCAGGAATTTTTGAAAGTGCTTGGATAGCTTGGATAAGGGGAAAAAAGGGGCAAAGCAGCTTCTGGAGGATGCTCTCAGGGAAGCTGTAAATCCTGAGTGATGGGATGAAATGCCACCCAAAAAAAGCCTTTGGGGAATCATCGGCGAGTGCAGGGGACAGTTGTTGATCCAGAGAGGGAAAAGTGCCCTGATCAAAATGTGTGAAGGGATGGTGGAGGCGGCACCGGAGCCGAACCCTCCGCTCCTACCTCTGCTCCCAGTATTTATTTACATCCAGCATTTTACGCAAAACGTGGGGGTGGGCGTGGAAATGTTCTTTTTTTTTATTTTTTTTTTTCATCCCCAAATGGGTCTGGTTAAAAAAAAAAATACCAAACCAGCTTTAAATTCAACCCAGGAGGCTCGTGGGAGATGCACGGAGAGGCTGCTGGGACAGGGTGGGAAATGGGATGGAAGGACCCTGGGGCAACAAATCCTGCGCCTGATTCCGAATTCCTTGGGTGATTTCCAGGCTGAGGAGCAGCTCAGGAAGGTGTTGGAAAAACCCCCCATTCCCCAACCAGCCCCAAGCTGCTCCTCCCTCACAGCCAAAGGGTTTTGGAGGAATCCGTGGGGGAAATTTGGGGCTTTCCGTGGCGGGGTCTGCAGGGAGGAGCTGCCTAAGGGGGTCCTGGTGTCTCGTGTTGCCTTGCAGGACCTCTCACTCCAGGGCCAAGGCGGAGGCGGCCGTGACGGCGGCGCAGAAAGCTCAGGAGGAAGCGCGGATCGCCAGGATCACTGCCAAAGAGTTCTCGCCTTCCTTCCAGCACCGGGAGAACGGTCAGTGCCACAGCCACCCCCGCCGGTCCCTGCCCCTCGGAGCCCTGCACAGAGCCCAACCCCCCCAAAACTCCCCCGGCTGGAGGTTCAGTCTGTGCCCGCAGCTCCCGAGCCCCACCGGAGCTCTTGGAGTGGGAAAGCTCCGTGGAACGCCAGGTTTTGGGAGATTTAGGACAGGGCTGTCAATATCCAACACTTCTGCCTTGTTCAGTGCTTTTTATACTGGTGTTTCCTCTTTTCCCCCAGTTTTTTAGTTCATAGCCCTTGATGGTTGCACAGAAAGAGCCCAACCAGGGCTCTGGATTGAAACACAGATGGTCCCAGAGGTAGCCACTGACTTTACACCCATGGCTTGTGCAGGTCCTGATTTCTTAGGAAAGTTTGGACCCGGTAGGACCTGACCCTTCCCTTGGCTGTGCCAATCAATCACTGGGAAAATCCACTCTTGAGGTTTGCCTGGTGGCAAACCCCTCCTTCCTTCCTTCCCTCCTTCCTTCCTTCCTTCCTTCCTTCCTTCCTTCCTTCCTTCCTTCC
>WAAG01030253.1:41231-55980 GCA_013390105.1 Tichodroma muraria
TCCTTCCCTCATTTTCACCATTCCTTCTTGGTTTGTCACATTTTTGCTCAGCAAAGGCTCGGGGAGGACGGAACCGAAGCCGAGCCGGGGTCGGGCCGGGGGCTGCAGCCGAGTGGGAGTGGGAAGCTCCAAGTCCCCCCAGCAATAATTAACATCATAATTAATGTGTGGCTGGGTTTATTGAGAAGTTTTCCAGCACCGAGCCCTCCTCAGGAGGCGGCTGTCACTGTTCTCCCAGCTCTAAGCAAGGATTACTCACTCGCTTTAATTGCTCCAGGGGCTGCTGCCGGTGACTCAGGGCCGGGGCTGCTCCCGAGCTCGGGGACAAGGGACCGTCGGCTCTGCTGGCCCGGCCTGGCCCGGTGCTCGCCTCCCCGAGATGCGGGGGCGACCGGGGGCACCCCATGGCTCAGCACCACGGGCCAGCCGGGCTCGGGGGCTGCTGCAGCCTGAGCCGGGGCAGATCCCCAGCCCGGGGCATTGCGAGCATCCCCTGCATCCCCTGCATTTCCCGTCTCCTGGAGGAGGCTCAGCCTTGCTCCAAACCCGCTCATCCCTCCTCCTGCCCAGGCCCAATTTGTACGTGGCAGATCGGAGCTTTCTCGCAGAGCTGCGTTGCTCCCAGGGGCTTCTCCAGCCCTGAGATGTTCCTCATCTCCATTTCCTCCTGCCAGGAGCCTTTGCTGGTTTAAATCACCTCTTGGAAAGTTATTTTTAGGTAATACATTTTTTACTACCTCCTGGAAGGGACCGTGGCGCTCCGCTCGTGCTGGGGTTTGTGTGCTTGGAGCTCTGTCTAGGGGGGGTTGTGTGAGCCACGGGAGGGGAAGGGAGGGAAGGTGGTTCCACTTAGAGCACATTAAAAAACAAACACAGCATCCCAGATGCGCCGGGAAACCCGGCAGCGCCTGCGGAGCCACTCGGGCAGATAATGGGTGCGAGTGTCACCCACAGACCCCGCGACCTCCGGCTGGGAACAGCCGGGGCGGGGCTGGACGGGGACGGGGGCAGCTGCCACCACACACTGCAGGGGCTCTGTGCGCCCTCCTTCCACGGGATCGTGGGTACTGGGTGTGCCCTCCTGTCACAGGGTTGTGGGTGCTGGATGTGCCCCTCGTGATCAGAATTGTGCCCTCCTTTCACAGGGTTGTGGGTGCTCTAAATGCCCCCCACATTCAGAATTGTGGGTGTGGGATGTGCCCCCCTCGTTCAGGATCCTGGGTGCTGGCTGTGCTCCCGTGCAGGGTGCTGCAGGTCCCCAGTGCCACCCACGGCGTGCTGCGGTGGGTGCTGAGTGCCACCCACCCCCTGGGTGCCGGCTGTGCTCCCTTTCCACGGGACCCTGGGTGCTGGATGAGTTCCTGGCAGGGAGGTGGGTGTGGGTACCACCCACCTGGCACAGCGAGTGCCGGGGGTGCTGCCCCCTCAGAGGGGTTTGTGGGTGCTGTGGGACACCTCAGCACCAGCCCTGGGCATCCCTGGGCAGCTGCAGCACCTGGAAGGTGAAGGTTTTTACCTGGGAAGAACAAAAATATCCCTGTTTCATATCCTGCATCACCGTCTCGCCCGTGGTTTCCATCCCCATCAACCACGGGCATCTCCGGGTGCCCCTCTTGGTTGTTCATCCCAGTTCCCGGACACAGCAGGACCAGCCCGTGGGTTGGGTGGTGCTGGAGAGCCCCCAGTGAGAGCAGCACACCAGAGCCAGAGGCCGGAGCTTGGCACGGCTCCCAAATCCCAAATGTGCCTCCCCAGGGCGGCCCAGGTTTGGCTTTGAAGCCTCGGCGGCCGGGCTCGGCTGCCTCCATCCTGCTGGAAATCCAGATTTGGTGCTCTGCATCCTCCTTCGCGCTCTCACAACCGTTCTTCCAGGAACATCACGTGCTCCGCGACTAATTTTAGCTCCGGATAATTGTTGCACATCCTCGGGTGCCGAAAGCCGGCCCCGGTGCATCCGCGGAGTTCCTGCGCAAGGAAACGCCTCCATCCCTGCGGGCTCCGGGGCTGGGGGGCGGCTGTGCCCCAGCATCCCCCAGCACCTCCGGTCCTGCTCCTCCCAGAGCCCCAGCCCTCCGGGAATTAACCCTTGGAAAGGCAGAGTCACCTGCAGAGTCACCCGGGGAAGATTCAGGATGAGGGGGATTCAGTAACATCTCCCCTGGCGTGGCGGTGGGGGAGCATCACTGGGATTTCTCGTCCCTTCTGGGAACAGGAGCAGTGGGTGTAACCAGGCTGTGGCTGGTTGTGGGGCTGGAGATCAACTCTGGAGGCCTTGGAGCTGCTGGGAAGCTTGAAAGTCCCTGTAACTCCAGCAAAAACCCTGAACTGGGGAAGATAAAAAAACCAAACCCAAAATCCAGGGACACCCCAAACCTTGGGTGAGCCCATTCCCACAGGTGGCTTTCCAGCTTTCTCACATGAAATCATTTATTCCCTCTGTGCCTCAGCTTCCCATTTGGGATCTTGGAAGGTGACAGGGACAGGAATGACTGGAAAACAGCCCCCAAAAATATCGTCTTCTATCCCAGAGACTGATATTCTGCAGGAAAACAGAGGGGTGAACTCCACCTTTCTCCTTCTCAGCAATTTCCCACCAATACCACGATTGCTCAGGGGCCCTGGATAAACCCCAGGAGAGTCAGTCTCCTATGTATAAACAGGGAAAAAATGAAGGCTGGAATATGTGAGTATTGTCCTAAAAACTTGAGTCATTAGGAGACCGTTTCCCATCGATTGCTTGGGTAGATTTCCAAGCAGCTTTTTTACTATTTCCCTCCCTGCCAGCGCTCCGATGGGGACTCCAGCATTCCCTGTGTGTATCCCAACCCTGGCAGGGGTGAAGGCACATCCCAGCAGCTCCCCAAAAAGATTCAAGAGCGAAAATTACTCAGCAGAAGTGGAGAGACCCGAGCAGGCGCTCCCGAGCGTTTATTTTTAAACAATGGCACAAAAATTGAGCTCCCCGTTTTCAAGACTCGTTTCTTGTCTCGCCATAGCAATCGCAATTAGATTGCATTTCAGGGGCATTAGGCACTTAATATATTTATCAAATTATTCACCTAATCTAGCATGGCTTTAGCTGGGAATGAGTGGAAAGGGAAAAAGGAGAATTAACCACTATTAGCTCGCTTGAAATCATTTGGTGGTGTTTCATCAGTGATGAACACGCTGGAGGTTTTTGTTCCGTGCTCCTCCAGCAGCTGAAGACATTCAGCCCCTCCTGAAGTGCCCATCCCCAGGGTGACACTGTCTGGGAAGTCTCTGAGATGAAGGAATGAGGAGGCTCCAGTGGGATGAGGAGGATGGGGGGTGCTGGCCTCAGGTGGCCCTGAACGGGTCCACAACCAGCCCTGTCCTTCCATCCCATCCTGGGGGCCGAGCAGGGAAATGTCCACGTCCTGCTGGGCTCTGCGGGGCAGGAAAGCTCTTGGATATAAGGTTTGTGGGGTTTTTCTTGCACACCTGCCCAGATGTGGCCGTTTCCCTCCTGCACCTGGCAGATGAAAACTGAGGGGGTTCCCATCCAGGAGAGGGGTGAGGGCTGTTGGTGTGGGGTGATCCCAGTGACACCCAGGGTGATCCCAATGTCACCCAGCACACCCAGGGTGATCCTAGTGACACCCAGGGTGATCCCAGGGACACCCAGCACACCCGGGGTGATCCCAGTGACACCCAGGGTGATCCCAGGGACACCCAGGGTGATGCTGGTGACACTCAGCACACCCAGGGTGATCCCAGTGACACCCAGGGTGATCCCAGTGGCACCCAGCACACACAAACACAGAGCACAGGGTGTGCCACCAGTCACATCACAGATTTCCCTTCCCGTCCTTTCAAACTGGGAACTGGTAGGAAATGTGGTCAGATGGATCCCAAAACACCATCAGAACCTCCTCCCAGCAGTTCTGCGTCGTTGGTGGCTTCTCCACCTCTCTGGGGTTGGAAAACCATTCCTGTGCTGGCTGTGGCTCTGCAGGCCAGGGCTCAGGGCAGGTTTGGTGTCACACCAGTGCTGCCAGCAGCTGTGACGCTGCTGTCCCGATCCCACCCCGCCGCCCAACCCTCTGCTCCCTGTTCGGCGCCGCGAGAAACCCGCGGGGCACCCAGAAACCAGAAATAATCCTGTTGCCTTCCCTCTCTCCCTTCCCTCCTCTCCCACGGCTGCCCCCAAAGGGCTCGAATGCCAGCGGCCGAAGCGGCAGAACTCGAGCGATGACATCGAGGTCCTCTCCACCGGGACGCCCCTGCAGCAGGAGAGCCCCGAGCTGTACCGCAAAGGGACCACCCCGTCCGACCTGACCCCCGACGACAGCCCGCTGCAGAGCTTCCCCGCCAGCCCCTGCTCCACGCCGCCCCTCGGCCCCTCCTGCAGGAACAAGAGCGCCCACTTCTCCAGGCAGGTCTCGGTGGACGAAGAGAGGGGCGGCGAGATCCAGATGTTGCTGGAGGGGCGCGGCGGGGATTACCTGCGCCCCAACAGCTGGAGCGAAGAGAAGGTGGGCGGGAGCCGCGCCGGGAGGAGCGGGACCATGCGCAGCGGGCAGCTCGGCTCCACCGCCGGCCCTGAAGACTACAGAGGTCGGAGCGGGGGACACAAACATTCGGCCTCCAACCACAAGCCGAGAGAGAGGTGGACAGATTCCCCAGCCACGGTTTCATGGACTTCCCACCACAGGTCCCACAACCACAGCTCAGGGAGCTCCAAGCTGCTTGAGCTGGACGAGGAGAAGATGAGCAATTACGAGATGGAGATGAAGCCCCTCATGAGGATGGATTCTTATATGCAAGAGATTCACACCCAAAAAAGACACTACGGCAAAGGGGGAGGCTGCAGGAGCGCGGCTGACGAGCACCGCGGGGAAGAGCGGGGCTTCGGCGTTCAGAGACTGAGGTCTAAGTCCCAGAACAAAGAGAATTTCAGGCCAGCTTCCTCTGCCGAGCCCACGGTGCAGAAACTGGAAAACCTGAGATTCGGGGACAAAGCTGAGCCTCGGCTACTGAGGTGGGACTTAACCTTCTCCCCGCCACAGAAATCTTTACCTGTTGCACTAGAATCTGAAGAGGACAGTGGGGATGCGCTCAAATCCAGTACGGTGAGTGAAGGGATTGTGTGTGGGATTCTGGTCGGGAAGCCTGGGGCTGTTGTGGGGCTGAGTGGAGCGGGATGAGAGGGAAATTTGGAAAATGTGAATTATCGTCGGTTTGTGCCTTGAATTCCCTCTCGTCCCTTCTCCCATCCTGCTGGACCTTGGTGTGGGGTGTTCCCTGCAGACTGTAGTGGGAGCAGCAGGATTTTCCCTGGAGGATGTGAGCAGCAAGCTGGAGTTTTGCAGCCCAGCCTCTGGACCAGCAATAAAAATCCATGATTGCTGGGAATTTGGTGGGAAAGCTGCAGGAGCAGGCAAATCATTGGCGATGCTTCCTTGAGTTGTGGTTATGGCCACAGAGCTTCCTGCTGGTCCAGGACAACTCCTTGTAAGACATCCCACCCTGGGCTCCTCATTTTGGGGGACACAAGGACGATTTGGGCATGACTTGGCTGCTGGGAAGGGCTGGAGGTGTTCGGGAGAGAAGACAGAGTGATCATAAAAGCTGCTGCAAAGTGGAAATGTTCTCCACGAACAGAATTAATGGGCTTAAAGTCAAGGAGGGTGAGCCATTAACCACTGCTAATGAGGTGAGGGCTGGAATGGATTGCCTGGGGACGCTGTGGGGGCTGGGGGAGGAGGGGGTCTAAGGTTGGACGTCACCAGCCCAGGCAGGAGCTGGCCAGAGCTGAACCTCCTCTGGACAAGGCTGAGCTGGGTGGGTTTTAGGTATTCTGCAAGCTTGTTTTTTGAGAATTCCTGGATTTCCCATTAGAAGCTTCCTCACTTGCTGTCCCCGTTGGTTTGGCATTGACAGGAGAGGTGGTGGGGTCTGCTGGGAGCACTGGGGAAGCCACCACTGCCCCAAACTGCCCCTTGTGGAGTCAGTGCCAAACACAGGGCAGGGCAGGAGGTGTCCCATGAGGATGCCCCAGACCTACCCAGGAGAAAAGGAAAACCTGTCACGCACAGGAGGTGACATTTCAGCAGAAAGGAGCTAAACCTCCCTGTCAGGGGAGCACAGCATGGTGCCTGGTCATGAAACTGAAATGAATTTGTCAGTCAGGCCGAAAATTTGGGCGAGACGCATCGAAGTGTGTGAGGTGTGGTGACATTTGCCACGGCTGCAGCATCCCTGCTCCTCCAGCACCTGCCAGCAGAGCCGAGGTGGAGAGAGGAGGGAGCAGCCTGGGATGCAGGAAGGATGGATCTGCCCCAGCTTCCCTGCTGATCAATCCCCCCAGAGCAGCCTGGGATGCAGGAAGGATGGATCTGCCCCAGCTTCCCTGCTGATCAATCCCCCCAGAGCAGCCTGGGATGCAGGAAGGATGGATCTGTCCCAGCTTCCCTGCTGATCAATCCCCCCAGAGCAGCCTGGCATGCAGGAAGGATGGATCTGTCCCAGCTTCCCTGCTGATCAATCCCCTCAGCAGCCCTGGAGCTCTCTGTCT
The DNA here is from genome assembly GCA_013390105.1 of Tichodroma muraria. Lineage (NCBI taxonomy): Eukaryota > Metazoa > Chordata > Aves > Passeriformes > Sittidae > Tichodroma > Tichodroma muraria. Next base: position 47,770 of record WAAG01030253.1, read on the forward strand.
CCCTGTCCCTGGGCTCAGGCTCGGCAGCTCCCACCCAGCAGTGAGAGGGAGCTGAGCACGGGGGCTCAACAGGACACATCCTGCAGCCCTGGGAAAACAGAGCCATGCAGGCTGTCCCTGCCTGCCTGGGAAGCTCTGGAGACATGACAGGCAGCATTAGGAGCCTGACAGGCTCCCAGAGGGGAAGAGCAGCAGCAGTAATCGCACGGACACCAACCCCGGGAAGGCCGTGGCACACGCAGATGTTCCAGCACCATTGACAGCGCAACCTGGGAGACGCAGGGCCCACAGGAGGCATGAAACCACTGTTTCTCCTCACTGAGAGCCACGTGATTTCAGGGAGATCACTGGCGCAAGCAGCCCTGGGCTGTCTCCCCACCCAGCCCATCAGATGTGCTCCCACCTCGGAGCTGTCACAATAAACCTCCCTCCACGTCGCTGGAGGCAAACAGCCACCAACACGTTCCTGACCATTCCCAGTGAGTCCTGGGCACTGAGGAAGGGCCCAGCCTGCATGGAGAAGTGCATGGAAAAGCCATTAGGATGCACATCCTACTTTGGAAGTGCTGGAGCTGTGGAGCAGCATGTTCAGTTTTCTCACATCCATAACCGAGGGTGGAACAGATGGCGAAGGTTTGGGAGGAAGCTAATGTAATACAGAGGAAGAGATAATATGTGGATTTAAATAACCCACAATGCCAGCAACAATTTGTTCTAGCAGGAATTGCACGGTGCTAGCAGGGTTTTGTTCCAGTGGCCTGGCAGAGAGGGGGTGGTTGGACAGGAGCAGGGGAAGGTGTAGGGGAGGAATGGGAGGTGCAGGGATCTGTGCTCCAACCTCCTGCCCAAATCCCTGACCTCACCTGCACCTGCCATCAGAAGCATTTCAGACTTCAGGGAGTGTGGTGGATCCCTGAGGAAGAGGAGGGCAGGCTAAGGGGGAAGGATTTATCCCACAGACCCCACATCCACCTCCAGCGCTCGGCAGCACGGGCCATTCACACACTCCATCCTGCAACCCCCCCGTATCCTGCTAGAGCTCCACATCCCCCCAGAGAAAATCAGGGCTCCCCAATCCCCCCAAAAGCCCAAATTTCCCACGCTGGCCTGCCTGAAATCCCCCTTCCCTGTGGCCTGGCAAGGCCGTGAGCTCTGGGGCAAGGCAGCTGTGTGGGAGCCCCAGCGCTCCAGCCTGCTCACTGCCTCTTCCCTGCATCCCAGCAGTGCCAGCTGGGAAGCTGCTCCCTCAGAAGGAGGGGCTCAAAGGGCAGCTCCCACCTCCCACCAGCTGGGCTCCCTGGGAAGGTGCTGCCAGTGAGCAGGAAGGATGCTCAGAGCTGAGTGTGGCTATTTTTGCCCTACCTGAGGTAGCCCCGAGCAGAAGCGAGGTCACCCTCGCAGCTTAGCTTGTTTTAAAAATAATCTGCCCTAAACCAGCTCTGCACAAGCCATCCATGAGCCCAGGGGGTTGGCTCTGTGCTGCGGTGGCAGCTCCAGTGGCAGTGCTGGAACAGGCCGGGGTGCAGGTCTTAAAAAACACACTCCAAAAAAATCACTGCTCTCGATTCCTGTCTGAAAAACAAGCTGGGAGCCACGGGGCCTCGAATCCAAGCTTTTCCAAAGTGTGCACAGGCACTTTGGGATGCAGACTCCACAGAGGACTCAGATGTACAGGTCGCTGTAGGAGCTGTAGGAACTTTGTTCTCCTCTGTCACTTTTCCCCAGTCCTTTAAAAGAAGTTCCCAGAACCCCCCACCTTTGTTGGGGCTGCACATCAGGAATTGAAAAATCCTCTCATAAAGGTCATTTCTCGAGGCCGCGCCTCAATAACATCGATGACATTCAGCACTGCTTGGTGTTGGCTCTCAGGGGATTTGGGGGTTTTGAGGTCACTGAGCCACACAAAGGCTTTAAAATGACATTTAAGGCCACCTGATCTCTTTGTGCCTCTGTGGGCACCGACCCCAGCACCCACAGGACAAACTCACAGCAATTGTCAGCGCTGGGGCAGAGGAAAACGGGAGCCACGTGCCAGGGCCGGTGCCGGTGTTGTGGGATTAAGGGATTTATAGGAACGTCACCATCCTTCCCGGCCTTAAAGGCCCACGAGGCACAAAGCCTGTGCCTGGACGCTTCACAGGTTCCTGGAGCCTTTGAGGAGAGCTAAAACGGGAAAAGAAAAAAGGAATTGTTGAGAGACTGGAAAGGGAAAGAAGCCTTCTAAAACGCCAGCGACCCTTTTATCCGCGGGCATAAACCACAGCCCGTCGCAGGGGAAAGAAAGGAAAAGAAGGGGCTGGAGCTCCTTTCCTGCAGGTGCTGAACATCTGCCGCTCCTGCCAGGGAGGAGAAATGCTTCTCTGGGCGCGGAGCAGCTCAGCGTGCCCGCGGGGCTCCGGCGCCTCCGGAGCCCGCTTCAGCCGCCCGTCCGCACTCAGCGGCCGCGGCCCCCGGCGCTCGCACGGAGCCTTCCAGGGACGCCTCGTGGGCTCACCCTGGGGACGCGAGCAGGCTCGAGGCTCGGCCCTTCACGGTGCTCTCTGTCCCATCGCATCCCCACGGACGCAGCCCAAACCAGCCCGGCCACCCCGGACATTCCCCCGGCAAATCCCAGCCCAAACGCAAAAATTCCCGGGGAAAAAGCCGCAGCGGAGGCTCTAAGGGCATCGCCCGGCTGCGGGATCTCCGAGAGCCCCCGCTGTCCCCGCCGGGTCCCCGCGGGGGTGGCGAGGAGGGATCCCGGCAGCGCAGCCTCTCCCTCCCTCCCTCCCTCCTCCGGCAGCGGGGCGGATTTGCCAGCAAGATATTCCAGGCAGGTTTCGCTGTCGCTGGGGAAAGGCAGGAGCAGGCAGCCAATCTGCAGGCGGAGCGGGGATCTGCCGAGCCGCCGGAGCCGGGGATGCGGGCAGGGGCTCGGCACAGCCTGCCCTGGCACGGCGGCGGGGGACGGAGCCCGGCAGCGGCACCGGGCTATTCCTGAAGGGATTCATCTCCAACCATAGGGAGGCTGGGCACCTTTAGCCCTAAAGGTCGTAAAATGAGTTAAAAATAAAACCTGGGTGTTTCCTCTGTCGCAACCAGGCACCCCCTGTTCGGGGTGTGAAGCTTCCCTGTGCATGGAGATGCTCCCATTTGGTTGCCTTGGGATGAGGCTGCTGGGAAAAGGGATCTGGGGACTTGTTTGGCATTAACCTCCCTGGGATGAAACGCTGTGATTCATCCCTGTGGCCTTCCAGCTTCAGGTTTTCCCTTTTTTTTTTTGTTCCCCCATCGGGAGCCATCCCCAGGTCTCCCAACACAATTATCTCTGGGTGTTCCTTATTCCTCCCATCTCAACCAACCAGATTCAGCCCCAATCCCAGATGGCAGCTGCTTGTCCAGACAAACAGAAGCCATCATTTTATGGGAATAAGGAGGAAGAGGAGTCCTGTTGCCATCACACCTCTGGAATGAGGCAGGGCTGAGCATCGCTGCAGGGGTTGTCTCTTCTTAAGACAAATAATAATCACAAACTCTTCCTCCTCTAATCCCTTTCGTGTTCAGACAACCTGAGGTAAATAATCTTCAGAGGGAAATGGGATGTTCAACTTGGCAGGGTCCTTTTCAAGGCTTTTTCATCTCCAGGGCCTTTGATGTACCTGGAGCCCCTTCCTGGCTCTGTTCCTGTCATCTGGATATGGGGATTGAGCCCAATTCCATCTCTCAGCTTGGAAAATCTGGGGCCAAACACCAGCTTTTGACTGCATTAGAACCAAATTTTGACTGCTGATTTTAGAATAAAAATCTTAAAATTAGAGCTTCAAACATACCTAAACAAACACACAGAGCTCAGTCCCAGCCCCGGGAAGGTGAGGATTGAACCAGGGGTGACAAAGCCGTTCCCTAAGAGGCTAAAGGATCTCAAAGAGGATAACCTCTCATTTTTTCAGCCTTTTTGCCCCCTGCAGCAGGTTTTTCCATCCCACCCAACTCACTTTCACTCACACGAGCACTTTGAGCATCTCCTGGGCCCCTTCCTGGAGCCACGGGGAGCTGCTGCAATCCCCTGGAGAAAGCCAAGTGAGTCCCTGATGTTTCCTTTGCTAAATGCTCCTTAACCATTTCACAGAGCCTGTTCCTGGCAATGATGTGACAATTCAGCACAAATGTCACCAAGCTGCTACGTCTGCAGCCCTTTCTGCAGTGCTGAGGCTGGAAAATGGTGCATATCTATATTATTTTTTTTTTGCTGATCCAAGTCCTTAGTAATTACACTTAATAGATCCCGGAGGGATTCCTAGGTAACCTGCACTCTGGTTTCCATGGCAGAGGGGCAGAGCTTGTACCCTGTGATAACAGATAATAATGGATTGCTAATGCTTAAATTAATTATGCCACAATTGCATTTGTAAACCAGCTGTCCGTCGTATTCCCAGGAAAACTCTGGAGTTGCTACACAACAGTTCCAGGATAAAAACAAACAAGGCAGAAGGGCAGGAATTACTCTACAGCTACAATTACTGTTATTACCCCTGTGCCATAACCATGATTTATTCCTATTTTAGTGTTTCCACGGGTTCAGGTCTAAGTTTCTGTTCTTTAAGCTTGGAAGCAAAGCTTAAAAATCCTTGGCGATCCAACCTGTTGATAGAAAAGGATCCTTTTGCCCAGCTGATATTGGTGTAGATTTCCATCTTTGGCAGATGTTTTCCTTCTCCTGTGAAGGACTCCAGGGATCTTAATGTAAAAAAATTGAAATAAGTCTCCAGGAGATGCCTGCCCGTGGCCGGGGGTTGGAATGAGAGGATCCTTAAGGTCCCTTCCAACCCAAACCATTCCGTGATTCCACAGGAGGCCAAAGATGAGACAAGGCCCCAGCAAACTGTGACAGCAACAGGCAAAGCTGCGAATCAGGGGCTGTGTCTCCTCTTCCCAAAGGCTCCTGTTGGAGGTTGGAACACGGTGAGAAAGGTTTAAAAGCCGCTGGTTCTTTGCTGCAGCGAAAGGGAGCTCAGGGCCCTGCAGCCAGGCTGGGCTCAGCAAAGCCTCTCTCTGCCAAAGCTCAGCTCCAGCACTGACCCATCTCCTGCCCAGGCAGGGAGCAGGAATGCTGCTCAGCGCTGTCCCATCTCCCAGGCCAGCCCTGCCACAGGAGGGGAGAAGGGCAAACATTCCCTCTGAGCAGAGGGGGAGGCACCGAGGCCTCAAACGACAGAAATCAGGCAGACATAAGCATTGAGGAGTGCAGCAGGATCCGTAACTGGAGCTAAACCAGAAGCTTTGGAGTGGCAAAGCTGCTTATCCAGCAGCAGCTGCCATTCCCTGCCATTCCCACCTGGACAGGGAGGAGGGGGTTAAAAAGAGGGAACTGCAAAAAGGAGGCAGAATTGGAGAGGCTCAGCTGGATTTGAGCTGTTTGGTTCAAGGGCTCCCTGGTCATCCTGTTCCTGGAATGCTCTGGCTGGGAAATGTGGACGGTCCCGTGCCTGCGGTGGCAAAGGAGGGATTTGCTCCTGCCCCTGCCCTGCTCAGGGGCTGCAGGATGCAGACAGGCCCAGCCTGAGCCGGGGGGCTGAGCTGAACCTCCGTGCTCGGGGATCCGGGGGCTGCCGATGGGAGCGGGCCTTGGATCCCCCCATTTTTCCAGCTGAGGGCACAGCTTTGATGCCCTGGGTGTAAATCGCAGGACCACGGGATCATTTAGGCTGGCAAACGCTCTGGAGTTGAGTCCAACCATTCCCCCAGCACTGCCAAGCCACCTCTGCTCCGTGTCCCCAAGTGCCACATCCTCATGGCTCCAGGGACGGGGGACTCCACCACTGCCCTGGGCGAGGAATTATTCCCAAACACCCAGTCTGAACCTCCCCGGCACAACTCGAGGCTGATTCCTCTTGTCCTGTTGCTTTTTCCTGGGAGAAGTGACCGGTGAAGGCTGTCCTCCCTCCCTGGATACATCCCACCAAAGGGCTGGACCTCAGGCGCCTCCCAAAGTGAGGGAACTGGAGGGATCAGCCGCGTGGGCAGAGCAGGGGCAGCGCTGGCCGCGCTGCTTTGGCAGGGAATTCCTCCGTGGAGCCGCCCGGGGCCGCTGGAATCGCGGCTGAGCCCTCCCTGGCTGGGGGGCCGGGGGCAGGAGCGCGTTCCGTGCCTCGGCGGGGCCGTGCCAAGGCAAACAATGACACTGATAATCGCCTGCAATCTGTTATTATATTACCAGCAGCTCAAAAAGCCTAAAACCCAATAATCTTCTGAAATGCAGCTAATCCCTCCCAGCGCCAGCAGCGCCGGGCTTGGCACGGCCGGGCCGGGGAAGGGAAGGAGCGGCGAGCAGGGGGGGTTGCTGCCTTTGGAAGGCTTTTCACGGCACAGGAGGAGAGGTTCTCCGGGAGCTGCCAGCCCTGGACGGGGACCTGGCTGCTCTCCGCAATCCCTGCCTTGGCTTGGCTGCCTTTGACCCTGTTGCTAAGCTACAAATACGCCTTTCCAGCAGGCTCCAGCATCCTCGCTCCCACCCACTCCCCAGCCGAGCTGAATCCGGCTGCTCGGATAAGAAACGATCCCCGGCCAGGCAGGAGCTGGTTTTTCCCGTTTCTTTTCCAGCAGCTCCGCAGAGCAGCCCAGGGAAAGCTCCCAAGGGGTGCCCAGGCCTGTCCCCACTCCATCCCAGCCACGTGGGGAGCGTTAGGAGGGGGACAGGAGCCTGGGGAAAAGCCTTTGGACCATCCCAGGGCTCGGATGCAGCAGGAATAGCTGAGGATCCCAGCGACTCCAAGAAATAGCAACCGCCCACCTGCTGCCAGCATCGCTCGCCCCGGGGCGAGCCGCGCTCGCACGGCGGCACCGGGACGGCCCTGGGGGCCAGGGATGGGGGCCAGGGATGGGGTGCCAGGGTGGAGGGGATGTTTTCCTGACCAGTGTCCCGCAGAAGGATGTGTGGCAGGGTTGGCTGCAGCGTCCTGGGGTGTTGGTGGGGTCACACGGGATTGTCCAGGATGTGCCCCAGGCGATGCTCCCCGAGGGATTGAACCGTTCCTGAGCCGTTTAGAATTTCATTCCTGGGAAGTTCAGCCCAGCTGGGGTGGGTGTGTGCACGGGGCAGCTGCTGTGGGGTTCCTGCAATGCTTTCCAGGTAAAATCACAGAATCCTGGGATGGTTTGGGTGGGAAGGGACCTTAAAGCTCATCCCATCCCACCCCTGCCACGGCAGGGACACCTCCCACTGTCCCAGGGTGCTCCAAGCCCCGTCCAGCCTGGCCTTGGACACTTCCAGGTAGTTCCCACGAGCTTCATTTGGTCCATATAAACTCAGGAAAGGTCATTAGAGCATTCCCAAAATGTTGCCTGAACATGGAGCCTCGTGTGCTGGCCTGATGTCCAGCACACCTGGAAAACAACTGTGTTTATTGGGAAATGTCCTGTGGACACTTCAAACCATCCCCAAACCACTCTAAGATCCCATATAATCTGAGGGTTTTTTTGTTTTTTCCTTTGTTTTCATTCACCACCTGATAAATAACCAATTTTAGTTATGTTTTTAAGGCCAGAATTCCTATGGGAGTGACATGGGATGATCCATGATCCATCAGGGGGTGCAGCCAAGTGTTTGTTCAGCAGCTTAAAAAATCCTCCAAGGGTTCCTGGGCATTTTGGGAGGTGTAAACTGGGATCTGCTCATCTCCAGAGCTGCCTGCAGAATTCCAAGGATCCATCTAACTCCTGTCCTTCTCCTTCTCTTGCAGGGTTCAGCTCCCATCCTGGTAGTCATGGTGATCTTACTAAATATTGGAGTCGCCATTTTGTTTATTAACTTTTTCATCTAATTCAAGACTGTCTTGTTTGCAAAAATAACAGTTACATGTATGAATGGGGGGAAAAAAAACCCAACAAACAAAACAAAACAAAACAAAAAAAAAACAGAACCAACCAAACAACAACAACAAAAGAACAAAGGGAAAAATGATAACTCGAACTGTCCTCTGACAATTTCCAAGTCTTTTCACAGAAGAACAACAAACGATCGAGTCTCACTCACAGTTTGCCTTTTTTCCTGGGTAATGTTTTTTGGATTTTAGCCAAAATTCTTTGCTTGTATAACACTATGCTGTGTGGCATGGCAAAATGCTATCAACACTCTGCCCCCCCAACACTGGGAAGGATGAGAAGGAATCCCATCAAAAGAAAAAACCTCGTTCCCCTTCCCCTCACACACCCCCCCCAAAAAAAAAAAAAAAA
>WAAG01030253.1:56000-81285 GCA_013390105.1 Tichodroma muraria
CCCTACCCCCCCCCCCAAAAAAAAAAAAAAAAAAAAAAAAGAAAAAAGAGAAAATTGTCTTTGTAACAACGGAATGAACCCCAAAATGGAGATGAGACAAGGGGACCATGGGGAGAGAGTTTGGGTGGAGTGGGGACGGGTTCTGGGATGCTCCAGGCTGAGTTTCCCAGGGAAATCCACAACAGCTTTAATGACAAATGGGAGAGAAAAGCAAAATCAAGGCTTTTCAGCACTGGAAATGGAGGAATGCTGCTGTGAGGAGGAGAGAAGGAGCACAGGGAAGGGATGAACCTGTCTGGATGGGAAAATGGGAGAACAGGCCCCGTTCTAATCCTTGTTTTTGAAATGAAAATTGGCTTTTTGCATAATTCCTCGGGGGGAATAGGGAACACGAGGTGTGAGAGCAGCAGCCCCAGCACCCTCCTGCCTTCACTCCTCCTCCCCAGGCTGCTCCTCACCCATGGCAAGGCTGGAAAACCACCCAGAGCTACTTTCAATTCACGGCCAATTTCTCCTGGCTAAAAATTCCCCCCCAAAAACCCTTGGAGGCACCTCCAGCAGCACAGAGGGAGTGGCTGATGGTGCTGTGCTGGTGAGGAGCATCCAGCCCATCCCAAAAAACCTGCACAGGGAGCAGGGTGGGGAGGGACAGGGGACAGAGGGCTCAATTCCAATCCACTGAGGATGACAATAAAACAAAACCAAGCCGAATTCCAACTGTTTCTCAAAGGCACCTGGGGAGGAGCACCTGGAGCATGTCCCAGAGAGGAGGGAGAGGGTGGTGGGTTTGTCTCTTACATCTTGCTGTGGACTGTTTCAGACATCATGCTTGGGCTCTGAGCATGTAGTATTTTGCACTTTGTAATGCAGGATGTATATTCCAGCTTCCAACATGTCCCTGTATTAAAAAAAAAAAAAAAAAAAGAAAAAAAAAAAAAAAAAAAAAAGTAAAAAAAAAAAAAAAAAAAACAAAAAAAAACACACAAACTTAAGAAAAGGNAGAAAAAAAAAAGAAAATCAAACCAAACATCATTGGCAATGGCAGCCTCTAAGGATGTATTTTCTTCCTTTTTTTTTTTTTCTTTTTCTATGTCACTTAATTTGTTCGTTTCTACCATCTTTGTACGATGCCTGCCTTGATTTCTGTCCCCCCGTCCCCACGGATAATCTGCATACTCATTAAAGGTGCCGTATCCCTGTTCCGAGCTGTCCTGGTCCCCATCACAGCGTGCTCTCAGCTCCAGGCCTTGGAAGTGGCTTTCCCAAAGCTCCCATTCCCTCCCCACCAGCTCCACCACCAGCAGCTCCTTTGGGATTTGGCAGGGCCGGGGAGCAAATCCCACCCTCAGTCCCCCCTGCAGCTGCAGCAGCGGGAGGAGGTGCGGGAGGGTGGCAGCTCCCGGGGTGGGGGTGGGAGACCCTCCCAGGAGATTTTGGGGGTGGGGAAGGAGGGAAGAGCCCTCCTCGACATTCACGTCCAGAGTTGTTGGATCCAGCCCGGACTCGTGGACTCAGCTTTGCTTTGCTTCTGTTTTAGCTGTTTCTCTGCTACCTTTTCAGCAGATTTCTTATTACACTGCACTGGATTGCTATATTTTTAACCAGAAATAAACTAAGGATTAGAGCATGTGCCAGTTAAATTCAGTTCTTTTCCTTACATGGTCTGATTCCCTCCTGTCGCAGTTTTGCTTCCTCTGCTCCTTCCTTTCCCTTTCCAGGCACAGGGCTATGGGTGGACAGGGGAAAGGATAATTTTGAAACTCCATTTTCCACAGTAACTGTCCATCATCTTCCCACCTCTTCCTCTTTTTGTGTTGTTTTGGATTTTCCTTTTGGGTCCTTAGTCATCGTTTCTTTTTCTCCCCTCTTCAACGCTTGCTGCACACGTGAAATGAACCAAAAAAAAACAACACGTTGGGATTGCAGCCTTGGGAATTCACCCCTGGGCTTTGGAATTCTGCTTTTACTCTTCGGAAAGACTCTCGAGGACTTTTTTTTTTATTTTTTTATGGTGCATTCAAAGTGCAGGACACAAAGGTCCTGTCAGGAGCAGGTTAAACAGAGCCCTGCAGACACAGATATTTAGATATCTGTAAAACAGCACCAAAATGCCTCTTGTTATCCATCAAATAAAAGCACTGGTGGTTTCCTGACTGGATTTTTCCCACTGGTGCCTGCCTAATTATTCCTGCTCTTGCCCCTGGACCAGCACAAATCCAACTTGGATTTTTCAGCTCTCTGTTCCACTCAGTCAAGCTGAGCTTTGCTCAGTAGGAAAGACAGGCACAGACTAATATTGATGGGCTCCCAACCCACATGGTCCAAAATAATGATTCCTTTCTTAATCCCGGGGAGTTGGGTAATTTGTCCCAGTCCTGGGCTTTTCCCACTTGCCCAAGGCCAGAAATATTCCTGAGAAGTAGCCCAGAGGGAGAGGTAATTCAGTGTATTTCCCTGTCTTATGAGCCTGGCTCCTGCAGATCTACCTAAGGCCCATTAAAATGCCCATCAAGGTGGGCCATAAATCCATGGGAATTATCCAGCCCGGCTGCTTTATGCCCAGCCTGGCAGCTGCACTCGGTCAGTTGAAGGTTTGGATCATTTCTTTAGGCTGCACTGGAATTTTTTATGTTCTGACAGCACTGAGGAGCGGCTGGAACAGCAGAGCATTGGGAAGGGGGAGTTTGGGAAGGGAGATTTGGATCCCACCTGTGTGAGAGGGGCTGGTCCAGCACTGCATCCTTGGGAGAAGAGGAGGGAGGAAGACGAAGCCCCTGGGCCACGCCAGCTGCTCCCCAGCCCGTCTGGTGTCCGGGCTGTTGTACCCGAGACCCAGATTCCGGCACTCTCCAGAGCCCGAGCTTCCAGGGACGCTGTGGAGCATCCCTGCCAGGAAGCGCTGCCGGGAAAACACATCCAGACTGCATCAGAAGGGGAGGAGCGACAGCAGAAACAGGGTGGGATCCACGGTGAAGGGCTTAATTGAGACCTAAGGACTAATTACGCACGGCAGCTGTGGCAAGGCAAGGGGGGAGGGAAAGCAGGGATTTTTGGAAGCTGTCACAGAGGGCGGCTCCAGAGGCTGTGCTAAGGCAGCACGGGGCAGGGATGGGATGGGATGGGATGGGATGGGATGGGATCTGATCTCCTGAGCTGGGGGTGAGGGGGTTGCATGGAACAGAATCCTGACAGTGGCAGCTTTTCCACGTTTAGGGAACAGCTCAGCTCCTCGCAGCTCCCGAATGACTGCAGCGGTCACAGGACCATTGAATCATGGAATTTGGAATTTGAAACATGGAATGGTTGGGTTGGAAGGGATCTTAAAGCTCAACCTATCCCACCCCTGCCATGGACACCTTCCACTGTCCCAGGCTGCTCCAAGCCCCAATGTCCAACCTGGCCTTGGACACTTCCAGGGATCCAGGGGCAGCCACAGCTGCTCTGGGCACCTGAGCCAGGGCCAGTTTTGGCAAATCCCCCAAAACTTCACACAGAAAGATGTGAACTTAACCAAGCGAGAGGACGACATGGTGAGTGACTGAGCAAGCACGAGGGATGTGCTCCAGAATTCCTCCCTGGATTAACAAGAAACGCTTTTGTTTTCACCTTTCCCAGATCATCAATAAATGCTTCGTTTTCTCCTTGCCCAGGTTATGGATAAATGGTGGTTTTTTTCACCTCTCACCTGTTATTTCGTGGGGAAGGTCCCTTTTAACTCACCAATGAAAGCTCCCTGTCAGCTCCATTTAATCTTCCTTCTGTCCTAATGAGCCTGGCAGATCCCAGAGATGCTCCCTGGAGAGCTGCATCCCCGGGGGTGGCCCTGCCACAGCAATACCCAGGGCACCTGGAATTCCCTGCACAAGGACAGCCAGGCCTGGTGGCACCTCGAGGCACCACTTGGCTGCTGCAGCACACACTTGGATCCCATCTGCTGTCCCCAAGGACGCAGCACTGCTCTGCTGGGAAGGAAGGGATGCCTGGAGGAGAGGGACTGAAAAACAAATCCTTGGATCAGCCCAATCCTTCCTGGCCTCAGTGAGGTCTGCAGGTGGACGTTTCACTGGTCAAGATGAGGTCACCTGCAGGACAACTGGGCCAGCAGGGGGGAAAACTGAACTGGGAGATTCCACAAAGCCGAAACTACAGAGAACACAGAAAAGGAAGAGGTTTCTGTGAGTGCATCTCACAGGTAAGGCAGGAAAGGATTCCCAGGTTTTTCCAGGCATCTCAGAGCTGCTGGTGCACTTTACATTGCCTGCAGATCCCACAGCAGGAACTGCAATCCCTCTTCCACACCAGGAGGAAAACAAGAACAAAAGCTGGCATGGGATTTACTGAGCAAAACAAGATGATATAAGCAAGTCAATTTATTGTAGGAACTTGGAGACACGTCCTGGCCCCAGCCAGGAATCTGGGACCGGTGAACCACTGTCATGTGAAGTTTGTCTGGACAGACCCCAAACAACTTTGGAACAGCAAAGTCAGTGTGGTACAGCCCAGAACAAGCAGAACAAGTGCTTGGACAGCAATCCTGTTCCTCAGGACCCTCCCACAGCATTCCCAGGAGTAAGAGCGGATCCAGAGCATCCATCCGGGACGGTGAGCCCAGAGCTGGGAAAGGCTGGAGGCCAGGATGGCCACTGGGCTGAGCTCAGCAGGGCTGGCCACTGCTCCCAGCACGTTCCTTCACTCCTGGAGCAGCCTCAGGACTTCTGGATGGGATCTTCATAGAAAGTCTTGGCCATGGCATGAGCCACCTTGAGCACCTTCTTGTCCCTGGCCTCGGGGCCCATGTGGCTGCGGGCCAGCCCGAGCCAGTACTGCTCTGTCCTGGCCACGTACCGGGCCTGGGCCTCCCCAGGCTGCACTGCTGGGTGCTGCTGCTCCCCTGGGCAAAGAGAGGGACACAGAGAGGTCACACAGCTCACCAGGGCCACCTCAGCCAGGCCACGTGGGGCTGAATGTAACAGCCTGGAAATCGACCGGCAACCAGGAAAATTTCTCTTTTATTTCAAGAGCAAGGTATTAGGAAAGCTGCTTCTGCTGGAAAAATCACCTGGATGCCAGGGAAGCCTTCCAGGCCCGCAGCAGAACCAGGCACTGCAGTAAACCCCACTTCAGATTAGTATGGAGACAGCATTTTTTAATAATTACCTTCCTCATCTTCACTCTCCTCTTCAGAGCTCTCCTCTTCTTCCTCCCCGCCCTCTGCACCTTCCACATCATCATCCTCCTCTTCATCTGACTCTGACTCCTCCAGCCATTCCTGAGTTTCTTTGATGAGAAAGGAAAGAGGAGAGAGGTACAAAGAGAGAATTAAGGTACAAAGAGATAACCCCAGGTAACGCCCACAATGCTCTGCAGGACCCCAGCCCCGAGACAGCGGGGACAGGCAGGAGCATCCCTGTTCCTTGGAGGAGCTGACAAGCCTGGCACAGCAGGACTCCCAGGATGGCTCGTGCCACCACAGCTCTTAGATTTCCAAGTCACAGGGCAGAGCTGACTCTACAGGGACCCCAAAGCTCTGGGCCACACAGGTAAGACACTGCACTATCACACACCCCCCAGCTTTTCCCTGTCCAGGGCACACCTCCACTCCAAGGCTCACCACCACCCCTGAGGAAGCCCCACGGTTGTTTTTTCCCCCAGTGCTGCTCCCCTGAAGGCCCGGGGAGAGCTCCCAGCAGCAGAGCTTACTTGGATCCATCTCCAGCAGCACCTTCCACTCGTCCATCCTGTGCAGGTCGATGCTGTGCAGGTCACTGAGGGTCACCTGGCGGTCGCCCACCTCGAACATGCCCCCGTACACGTAGAGGACGCCGTGCTTCACTGCCACCATGGCACTGGAGCGTGGGCACGGCTCCACGGGCTGGCCCAGAGCTCCACCTTCCTCCTCCTCCTCCTCCTCCTCCGAGCCAGACCTGTCCCTGTCTTCAGCAGCTCCAGGGATCACCTGCTTGATGGTCATGACGGTGCCATCCTCTGCCACCACCTCCTTGACGATCTCCAGGGGGCCCTGGGGAGGTGGCAGCTGCAGCTCCTCCTCTCCAGCAGCCTCTGCCTCAGCCTCTCTGCCACGTCTGCGCTTCCTCCTCTCTGGTTTTGGGCCCTGAGAACAGGAATTAAAGGAGATTTTGTGGGAATGGCGTGCACCTAACAGCAGGTCCTGCAAACAGCACAGATGCTGCTGGAGGGAAGGAACAATTCCTGGTTTTCAAATCTCAAGTGATCAGCGCAATTCCTCCCTACAGCAGGAGCTTCTCCCAGCCCAAAACAAGGAACAGTGAAGATCCTGGAGAATGCAGGGCGTGGAGTTGCTTCCTCTGTTAAGAGGAGCATCTCTCCTGCTCCCAGGTGCCACAAACACACAGAGGCCACTGCTCTGTGACAAGGGAAAGTAACCCACGATCTCCTGAAATCACAATTGCTGGGTGCTAAATTACAGCCCGTTACCAGGCAGCACTCCAGGTCTTGGGAGAACTCTATGAAAGGGCTGGAAAACAATCAGTTTGGGAAGGCTGAAGCAACCAGCTGAGTGGCTGTTTGCCTGTTATTATGGGACTGACTTCTCCATTTGGAGAACAAAGCCAGGGAGGGGCAGGGGGAAGGAGAAGTTGAACCAGGTTTGCACCTCCCTTGGCCTGCCAGAGTGGTTCAGACACAATCCAAGAGCTGAGCTGAGCTCTGAAGCTCTTGGAGCCAAAGTTAACATTTCATCTCTTCTGGTAGCTCATCAGCACTGGGGAGAAGAGGGAAGGGTTTGATCCCAAAATCTTTTCCCAGCAGCTTTTAGTGAACTCCCCTCACGTCAGACCCATCTGGCCTGTAGAGGGCCTTCAGCAAAACACCAGAAATATGTTTTCAAGCTGCTTTGCTTCATTTTACATTCCACAATAATGGGGCAGCCTGATGCCTGGAGGAGAAGGATTGCTCAGGTGTACCCTGAACTACCAGAAAATACAGGATTCCTTCAAAGAGAGAAAAATCCTTGCTCCATCCCTGCAAATGTCCAAGGCCAGCTTGGAGCAACCTGGGCTCTCGTGGAAGGTGTCCCTGCCCATGGCAGGGGTGGGATGAGAGAATCTTTAGAGTCCCTTCCCACCCGAACAACCCGTGAACCCTCAAAGAGGCCAAACCAGGCCTAAAGGAGGTGCCGGATGATGGAAGTTACTGTTTTTAACCCCAGACCTTGAGCTGCGCAGGGAACCAGCGGTTCTTCCCGATGTCGTAGAAATAAATGTCATTAAAGAAATCCCCCTCAATGCTCTCCTCCTCCTCCTCATCGTGCACCCCCCCGAAAAGGAGGCAGCGGTTGTTGGGAGCAGCGGCCACGGAGAAGCCGGACCTGGGGGTGGGTTTCACTCCAGAGGGGCTGAGCCGACTCCAGGTCCACCTGGCTGCAATGGAGAGCACAAACGTGAGCACCAGCAGAGGAGAATCCTGCTTGGGGTGGGTATTCCAAAGCCTCTCGGAATTCCAGCCCCGTTTTGGATATCCTCCTGGTATCTTCAGGGTATTTTCAGAGCTTCCCGGAGCAAGGAGACTCTTGGAAAGTGTCTGCACCTTTACTGGAGGGTGGAGTTCAGACAAGGCCCGATCAGATGCAGCCTTCAAGCACCGAAAAATGTCCCTCAGTTATCCCATGGGGCCCTCCCACCTTCCATCAGTTCTCTCCACCTCTTCTGCCCCCCTGCACCGCTGCCTCACCCCCAAAAATAAACACAGATCATCCCAAAAAGCCCCAGCCAGGCTTTACAGCAGCAGGACAAGGCCTGTGCTCTATCCCTCTGCTTTTCTCCAATCCTTTCTGCTCTGACTTCAGAGCAAATCCCTGAAATGCAGGCTGGGAGAAGCACTGCCAGGCCCTGTGCTTCTGAAGAAACTGCAATTCCAACAAGATAAAACTATAAATAGGAATAATGCAAGCAGGGCCTGGAATCCAGACAGTGCTGGTGACCAACCCTCCTCCCCAAACCCCATCCCAGACAGGCAAGTTTGGAGAAATCAATCACAATTTTAACATTTTAGAAATTCAGTTCCAAGAAAATTGTCCCGTTGCCTGAGTCAAGGACAAAATCTCCTAAAGGAAGTGATGGAATTCCTATTCCAATCAAAGATAACCAATGACCCACAACGGATCAATCTGCTCCAGAAGGATTGCACCCCATGGAATGGGCCCAACCTGGAGCAGGGAAAGCGCTGCGTGATCTCTCCCTGTCCTTATCTCAATCTATGAGTCTCCCACTGGATTTTCTCTCCCTTCTCCAGCTGAGGAGGGAGGGAGGGAGGGATTGGAGCAGCTTTAGCAGGTACCTGGCATCCACCCAGGAATCTCCACCACAGGAGAATTCTGCAATCCCAAAGATTTTCTGTTCTGGAACAGGAAAGCACTGATCAAAATGTCCCAGAAACAGGAATTTGGAAAATGTTGTTTTAATTCTCTCCCACACACAAACAGAAAAAAAGAATCACTAAAATCTCTCTTCCTGGATTTCTTCCTGAGCCAACACTGAGGGCCAGAGGTTATCACTGAGAGGGGAGTTCGGTTCCAGGATTTTTGGTGTGTTATTCCAAGGAAGGGAGAGGATTTGCATTCCCAGGGCTGTAGGGCTCACCTTCCTCCTTGCCTGTCCCTTCAGCCTTCAGCAGGAACATATCTGTGTGCAGGGTGCCTTTGTCCACATCTTTCTTGATCCTCTGCAGGGAAAGGAAACACAGGGATGCTCAGGGAAACAGCTCCAGTGGCCAAACCATAGAGGGGATCCAACTGAAAATGCAAACACTGGGACTGGGCAAGGAGAGGCCACTCTGGAGCACCAGGCAGCTCCAAACCACGGGATTCAAAGCAGGGATGCTCCCTGCCATGTGCCAGAATTCCTGCAGCAGGAAGGGCTCTCCAGCCCTTCCAGGTTTTCTGGGAATTTGTGGCTGTATGGAGACTAAGGGATGCAGGAATTTTGGCACCCAGAGCCCAAATAAAATGTCACAGGGGATTAAAACCAAGTGGTTTGCAGACAAAGGAAGGACGGGCAGCACTGAGGAAACAGAAGAGCCAAAGTCCTGCCTTCTACTCTGCCCCAGACAGGACCAGGTGCTCTCAAAGGGCTGATTTAACTCCTAAAGAAGGAGCAGATTCCCACTCCCCAAAGTGGCACACGACAGCTTTCCAGGGCTTGCAAAGCCCTCTGGGACTCTGCCCTGGCTGTTGAGCAGCTCTGATCTGCAATGACCTCACGTGGCACCCCGGTGACCAGCCCAGGCTGTGGGTCCCTGCCACCCACCTGAGCCAGCACAGGAGAGGCAGAGGTGACAGCTCTGTCCCCCTGCAGCTGGCAGCTTTGGGGTCCCTGAGCAACAGGCTCATCCTCCTAAACAGAAGCAGAAACCCCACTCCCGTCCCTACAAAAGGCAACAACAGCAAGACAGCAGCAAGGACAGGGTGAGAAGCAATTAAATCCCTGATTTTCAGTGTGATTTCCCTGCTCCTCTCCCTGTAAGCCCTGGATTCCAGTGCTCATGGCAACAGCAGCATTCCAAGGCAGCTCTGTGCCACACCACTGTAGAGGTGTGTTAATAATGCCATTCTCCACCCATCCTCCGTGCACAGCTCCTGCTTCCTTGTAATTCCCTTCCTCCTGGGGCCCTGGCACTGCTGGGATGAGGAGCTCTGCTCCCAGGATGCCAGCAGTGCATCCCAGCAGTGCATCCCAGGGTCCAGCCTTCAGGAATATAGCTGTACAGGGTGCTGCAGGAATTTTGGCACCCGGAGAAGAGAAATAGATTGTCACAGGGGATTAAAACCAACTGGCTCCAGCCCTCAGGGTGAGAGTCCTGCTGCACACCTGTACCTGGCAGGTTTTGTTGCTGCAGAGCCTGGTATCCAGTTCCTGGGAATGCTGTTCAGTTCTTAGGGAGAAGAGAGGGAAGTGCGCTCCAGGCACTGCACAGCTCCACACAGGTGAGGTGTGAGAGCCCAGCACTGCATGAGAGGCAAGAAAGCAAACACAGAGAGAGCAGCTGGCTCCACAACCATCCAAGCTGTGTGGAAAACCCACATTCCTTTCTCCTGGAAAGCTCCCTGTAGTAAACAGGCTGCGTGTGTAACATGATAAAGCTCCCTGGGCTCAGAAAACCCCGATGAGGTGGAGTGGGAGTCAGTTTTTGTTGTCACAGACACTTCCAGCTGCTGGAGAAATCCATCCCCTCCCAACCAGGACAAGTCAGCCCTGAGTAAATCATTCCATCACTCACAAGAGATTCCTGCTCCCTCCCTGTGCTTTGTGCTTTAGAGTTCCAGGGGTTTGTTTTCCAGCACAAAAGTGGCTGGGATATTCACTGTGCATAGCCTGTGTTTGCACGTGCAGGCACAGTGGGGAGTTACAGGAGCTTTACAGGTGTCAGCTGAAAATTCCAACTCTGCTGACAGTCTGCAAAGAAACTGAGGCACGGAGAGCTTGGGAAGTGGAACCAGGATTCTGCACCTGCTAAAATTATCTGGTAGGAGATCAAGAGCGTTCAAAACCATCCAAACAGCAAAACTGCTCAGCAGGCAGAGCTACAGAGGGAACCAATCCCACCAGACCTTAAAATTCAGGCACTTCCACATCTCCCAGCAGAATCCACTTCAGCTTTGTGACGACCTCCACTAAAAAAATCCCAAAACAACAACAAGATCCCCACACCCCAGCCATGCCAAAGCCCTGCCCACGTGCAACTCCAGCCCTCCCCTGGCCTGCAGGCTGCACCTGCAAGGTGGAGCAGCAGCTCCAGCCCCTCTGTTGCCTAGCAATGGAGAGGCCTCGCTGCAGCAAGCCCCATCCCTGCACAGCAAAGGGCTGAGGACATCTTTAGGATCAGCAGGACAGCAGGTCTGAGCTCCTCTGGGCACTCTGAGGTCTGTTGCAGGCAGGGCTGGCAGCACCCACAACACCCCCTTCTGTAGGAGATCACAGGAATTGTCTTTATCATCTCCAGGCTGCTGATGAAACAGCAACAGAGACACCATTGTGCTGAGAATCCTGCTTTTTAGAATATCAGGCACCAGCATCTCAAGGCAGTCACAGCCAGGGCTGGAAAGCTCCTTTTTCACCATCTGCAGCCTGGTTTGCTCAGGAAAATCCACAGCAAAGGTGTGAAGGGACCAAGGTGCTGGCCCTGGCTCTGCAGGTCCTGCAGTGCCTCGGACAAGTCACTCCATCTTTTCTGCCTCTACTTCCCCAGCCAGGAAAGAGACTTTTTAATCCACGAAGGGAATTCAGCCCTGCACTGACTTGTTATTGAGAAGAGACTCTCCACATCACTTCTGCAAGTTCAGGAAATCAAAGCAGGCACCAAAACTCTGTTTCTGCCTTCCCAGCTCCCTGCTCATCACAGGACAGCAGCCCTGCCATGTCACCACCCTCCTCCAGCAATGTGACAGCCAAATTATGTCCCTATTCAAAAAGAAGAGCTATTATGATTTTCCTCCCCTCTTCCTCTCAAAATTTCCCATCACATGCGTGCTTTAGTCCTGCCTCTCCTAAGAATACTCTGCATTTGATGAATGGTGCTTTGCTTGGATATTTGCCTGGTTTCAGATGTAAAAATGTCTTCATACTCCCCAAAAATGTCTTCACAGAACCCCTGACTGGAGTACCTGCCCCTGCAACTGGAGACAAGGAATAAGTCCTTTCCTGAAGCTGCCCAACTCCAATTAAGTATTGTTTTCTCCATGTCTACCTTCTCCCAAGAGTATCCCAGGCAAACACATTTTCTTCACTTCAAAGCAAACCCAGACACTCAGCTCCACAATCAGCTGTAAGCGAAGACACAATGAGAATTAAATAGCCACATATTAAGAGAATTGGGTCTCTCCTAGAGGGGCCATATCCTGCTGAATTTAATTTTCAGGAGCATGCTGAAGGCTGCAGAGAAAATTCTGCCCAGAGCTTTGGTCAGTTTGTGCTACAAAAGCAGAGCCTGGCAGGAACTGCCCATCAGAGAGAAGCACACAGAGCTCTCTACATGACAATGGAAGGAGATTTTTAACATCTGTTAAAAATGCCTTGTTTTAATGGAAAGTCTGTTTTGCTTTAATGGAGTATCTGTTCTAATGGAAAAGCTGTTTTCCAAGCTGCAGAGAACTTCCCCCAGCTCTCATCCTTGCCAGTGCCCTGCCAAAGGCTGAGGGCAGCTTGGCACTTCCCCCCATCCCTTCGCCTTCATTTTTATCAGCTCACACCAACCCAGAGCAGCAGAGGAGCAGAACCAACAGCAAACACGTGTGACTTTTTTTATATTTCCATGGGCCACTTGGAGCCCAGCTGCCCCCAGGAGGGCTCCACACCTAGCAGAGCATGCAGGCTGCTGCTTCCTCCCCACCCTGAGGAGCGAGGACACAGGACAGAGAAGAGGACAAAGCCCTTTCAGGTGGAAAAAGCTCTGTGTTGTCACTGCTGCTGAATCCAAGCCACATCTGATGAGGCAGAGCCCGAAGCTCGGGCCTTGAGGAGGCACAAATGCTTCTAAATATACAGAGAGGCCGACTCCTTCTCTCCCCTCTCCCTGCCTCCCTCCTTTGTTCATTTATTCCCCTCAGA
The DNA here is from genome assembly GCA_013390105.1 of Tichodroma muraria. Taxonomy (NCBI): domain Eukaryota; kingdom Metazoa; phylum Chordata; class Aves; order Passeriformes; family Sittidae; genus Tichodroma; species Tichodroma muraria. The sequence continues at coordinate 68,582 of WAAG01030253.1, forward strand.
AGAACAAGGCGTCCTCCTCCCCTGCTGCCTTTCCACGGGAGCAGCAGGATCCGGGGCCTCTGCCTGCATTCCCAACATGAAAAGCTTCTGCAGGATCCTTCTGCTCAATGAAACGCTTCCTTCCCGCTGCCCGGCATGGACACAGGGATACCTGCTCAACGAGGAATGTGCTCCCTGCTATGAATTCCCAGGACTAACGGAGCAAGGTGCAGAGCTGGGGGAGCCTGGTGCTTGTCAAAAGTCTTTTTTGGCTTATCGAGCTTGCTCCCTCACCTGTGCCACTGATGGCACAAAATAAAAGTCTCCTGGCAACTGCTGCTTCTAACCTGCAAGTGCTGAAGCACAAAGGAATACCTGAGAATGCTTTAAGGTGCCAAAAAAACGCCATTTCTCCCAGCTGCTTATTCCTCCCTCAGTGACACCAATTCCTTCTGTCGGATTAGAACAGCAGGGAAAATAGAGAAATCATCTGAACCAAGATCAGCCCCTCAATCAGCAGAAGCGCATGAAGAAAAGGCAGAATTAGAAGATGCCTGTTTTGGTCCCCTACCTGTTTGGAGTAGCCTCCATAGATGACGATGCTGCCCTCGGGGGTGGGAGTCATTTGACAGCCAGACCTCGGGGCAGGCCCCAGCCCTGCAGGAGCCAGCTTGCTCCAGGTGAAGGAGTCCAGGTTGAAGGCGTACACGTCGTTGTAGTAGATGAAATCTCTGCAGAGAGCACATGGGCACAGCACTTTTTGGGATGGGGACACTCAGGACAGGATAAAACAGCACTTCAGAGCTCTACTCACAGCCCCCACTGGAGGAGGCGTTTCTACAAGACAAGGACCTGACAAGACTCGGAGGCCAAAAGTGCTGGACTGAGCTTTGGCTACGAGGATGGGCAGCTGCTTCAGTGCTACAGTGATTTCTCCCACACCTGAAGACTTTAAATCAAGATCCCCTGTCTTTCTACCACAACAATCTAGTTCAGTGCCAGTCCTGCTGAGGATAATCCTCCCATTAACACCCAGATTTCTGCTACTGGTGAAGTTTGCTGCCTGTTTTAAGGAGGACTCAAACTCCCAGCCACCCCAGCAAATCACCTTGCACTCTCATGGAAACCTCCAAAGATGATCAGCTGCCTTTTGCACGCAACCATCCGATGGCCACTTCGTCCAGAGGGCCCTCCTGGTGCCCTGAAACACAAAGAAATTCCATTTATCAGCAAAGTCCCTGTCCTGCTAGTGCATTAGGCCACTTCTATTGAAGTCACTGGCAGCTGAGCTGCTTGAGCTCAGCCTCTCCTGGAAATGGGAACCTTTGGGAATGTGGTTGCCTCATGATCAGACATGATCCATGTCTGCTTTTCTCCAGAACAGGAGGGGTGCTCATCCTAGAACTCCTGGGACTGCAGCACAGGCAGTTTTATTCCTAGAGACAAAGCACCCTAACAGCACCTCAGGTCTTTACAGTGATGACTCAGGAGCTGATTTTTCAGAAGAGTTTAATGAACAGCGCTTCACAATTGCAGGGAAGACACTCCAAACTGAGATGTTTTCTCCAAGCACCAAGAGACAAAGCCTGGCTCTGACATCCCCCTCCCTGAGTGTCTCAGGAAAACACCTTCACTCATCCACCTGCAGTTTGGGTATGACACCAAACCAGCGAAAACACTTCATGAATTACCCAGATTTCCTCAAGAACAAAGGCACTGCAGCAAAACAAGTCATCATTATCATCATTATCCTACTGAAGGAGGGCAGGGATAGATGGGATGTTGGGAAGGAATTCTTCCTGGCACAGGGTGCCCAGAGAAGCTGTGGCTGCCCCTGGATCCCTGGCAGTGCCCAAGGCCAGGCTGGACGGGGCTTGGAGCACCCAGGGATGGTGGAAGGTGTCCCTGCCCGTGGAGGGGGAGGAATGGGATGGGATTTAAGGCCCCTTCCAACCCAAACCATTCCATGATTCCGTGACTCCCTCCACGATCCTGCACACTCAAAAGCAGCCACACATTCCCGCTCTGCTCTTCCAAGCTTCCCTGACCTTTCAGTTAAATGTGCTGCTTCCACTTCCAGAAACAAGCAACGCCTCCTCCATCTGTCCCATCCAAGAGGCTCCCGAGGAGCTGGGCAGCTGGCCACCATTCCAACATGGACTCACCTTCCTTCCTTCCTTCACCTTCACCCGCAGCATCACACGAGACAGCAAGAACGACCCCAACAACTTCCCAACAAAGGCAGCTTTAGGCCAAAGAGGGTTTGCTGTGTGTGTTCTCCGCCCCCATGGATGAATCCACGCCGTCCTCCCTCACTGAGGAGTCTCCCAAAGTTCCCAGCTGGCAGCAGTGAGCCCAGCAAGACTCCTCTTAAGGCAGCCTTAAGGTGTGGAAGTGATTGCACTATCGGGGCCTAAATAAATATAGCTGAAAACAGCAGCAAAACCTAAAGCCACAACCCCCCCAGCCACACTTGGAGTGGCAGCAGGGAGCTGGGAATGTGGTGATGGATTTCTGTGGAGAGAGAAAACGAGGGCCCTTATTCACCATGGAAAATGACAACCTCACCCCGGTGATAATGAGAAACTCCAGCAGAACAGCAGCGTTTGGGGAAGACTGAATTAATATTGATTGCTTGGACTCTTTATTCTAACAGAGAGGAGGTTTTTCCAAGCATTTACTGGATCTTTAAGTATCACCCTGAAGAACAGCACCTCTGGTATTAATTTCATCAAGACCTGAAATCATTATTTTCTCTTGCTGTAACAAAGCTCCCATGTCATTACTCCAAAAGATGGCACTTTTTAAATCATCTTTTTATTTTTTTATGGAGAGGATGAATTAAAACCCAACATGAACACTAAAATCCTGTTCTCAGAGAATATTTTGTGCCTCGTTTCTCAAACAGGTTTCCTCTGAGTTCAAAATCAATAAAAGTTTATTCATTGATGTGTTTTAATAGAGATCCCACCAATGTAGATTTAACTCCAAGGCACAAATGGCACAGTCAGGCAGGACTGGCAGTGATGCAGAACCTCATTCCCACTCCAGCAGGATCCTCCTGCAACTTGTTTCCCAAACACAAACTCTTCCCTTTTACCTGTTTCAGTGCTCCTGGTCCCAAAGAAACACTTTGGAAATGGTTTCCCAGACTTTGTGATTAATGCTCTATTTCATGGGGTTGACACCAGAAGCCAGACATGTGGGAGGGAGCTGTAAATTCTCCAGACTTTTTTTTTTAAATAGATTAAAAGTCTGGCTAAGGACTGGCTCTACACATATACAGCATGAGGCTGATCTGAGCTGTTCCATAAGGAATTTTCTTTTGCCTGTGGAGTTACTCTGGGACTTGTAGTAACAAACCAGAGCTGAATTCAGCCCCCAGATGCATGAATTACTTGTCCCAGTGGCTACAGCCTGCAGGAGTCTCCTCTTCATCCAGAGGACGCTCAGATGAAGCTTGGGAATGTTCAATAAGAATAAAAGTGGGGATGAAGAGAATATTCCAGCACAGGGGCACTTGGGGACAGAGCACTTTTATCCTGCAGAGGAAGCTGAACTCAGGATTTGTGTTGTTTTACACCTTTCCCTGGCAATGTCCCAGTGCCGGGGTCAGTGGCACACACAGATCCTGTCCCCTCGTGTCTGGACGCTCAGGTGGAAGCAGAGAAGGAAAACACAACCAGCACAGGGCCCAAAATCCTCAATTCCAACCCCTTGCAAAGTCAATCCACAGTTGTACACCTGGATCCTTGACCTACCAAAGAACAAACTCATTTCTGGGCTGACAATCTACTTGATTTACACCAAGACACCCTTTTCATTAAGCACCTTCCACCTGGTGTGGCAGCACCTGATTTTTCTGGTGAGCAAGGAGAGGCATCCATCAGACCCAACCCTGTGCTGGGCCATCCTCCAGTGCAGGGACTGCTCCAGTTAAAGAGACACTGGTGAAACTGGGAAATTTATAGCACCACACCTCACCAAATCCCACAGGAAGTATCACCAACGTTCCAGAATTTCAGTGAAGGGAGCTCCAGAGGAGGGATGAGGAAATTCCCAAGCACGAGCCCCGAGGATGCTCCCTGTCTCTCCCTGAGGGAGTGCACTGGGCCACAGAGAGCTGAGTGGGAATGTTCCCTCTAGGAAGGAATGAGGCAATTAGGTTAAAATATTGCTGCTCCAAGGCAGGGTAACAAACAGTTCATGGACTGAGGAAACCTCCTGCATCACACACAAGATAAGGTGGCTGCACTAAGTCAAAGTCAGCTGCTGGCACGGCTTCTAACGGGCTGGGATTTGCTGTGTTTGGATCATCTTTGTGCATGCAAAATGCAAGGAAACACAGCTAGATCTTGCTAAATTTAGCAACTTTTAACTCCGTCAGGCAGCCTGGCACCACTGTGCTCTGTGCTAGGAGAAAATGGAGCTGCACTTCTCCAGCACGGGGAAGTTTTCAGAGTTAGTCAAGGTTTTCTCTTCCCAAGTGCTTCAGAATGAAGCCCCTCACGGCACCAGGATGGTTTGTGGCAGTGAATTGTAGGCCAGGAAGGACAACATCATTGCCTGGAATATGAACTGTGGGGCTGGAATAACCAGATTTCCCAGAATTTCATGTTTAGAACACAGCAGGGTCATCTTGGACAAACCAACACATCAAACCCACCTGGAACGGGGCCCTCATGACCCTTCCCATGGGAACAGAAACTTTGCCTCTCTTGTCCAGACATTTCTTCATGAATAGTTAATTTTATTACTTTATTATTTGCACTAAAATGACGTTTTCTAAACCCCCCCTGAGTCTGTACCCCATGTTTGTCACCTGGCATTTATTCAGGTAACACTGGCAGCACACTGGATACGTGGAATTATTCCTTGGTCCGTGTGAAGGCTCTTGGCACCAGGGATGGCTCCCTACCATGATCCCAACAAACGGGAAATGCTGAAGGAAGTGAAGTGCAGCAGGTGTCATGATCAGAGTTTTAAAAGAAGCAGGAAAAAATCCCTTGTAGAACTCAACAATCACCTCTGCCCTCTCCTCTTCCCCTTTCCAGGCAGCCTCCTGAGCAAGATGCTGTATGGAAAAGCAAAGAGGCAGCAGAACCTGGATTTCTGCGCTCAGCCAAAAAATGAGCTTGGCATTAGAACAAAGCCATTCCCTCCCTTTGCCTCATTACTGCAGCTCCAGGAGCAGCCCGAGGATGGGGAGGGGATGTGCTTTGTCTGATTCCAACACTGGGACCAGGGCATGGGTGTTCCCAACATTCCAGCGAGGCTGAAGGACAGAGGGCCACCCAAACACAGCAGGAAGCTCAAATGGAGAAGACTCCAAATTCCCATTTGTCTGGCACCATCAATGCTCCCACTCTGCAGGGAGAGGGAAAGAGGTGAGACAGGCACAGTGAGCCAGTCTCCATCCCTGCCCAGCTCATCCCAAACCACTCTCAGCTACTGTGCAAGGAGAGGCAGACACAGGTAACAGAGCCCACACTCTCTAACAGGGTGACAAGGGATCGGCCCGGACAGATTTGGTGCTCCCACCTGAAGGAAGAACATGGAGCTCCAAAGTGATTAAAAGCTGCTGCTTTTCTCAGTGCTCTCTGAGGGTGATCTGGAGCTCCAGCCCACCCAAAGCTGTGTTCTGAGTACAGGGCAATCCCGAAGACCAAGAGGAAGCCAGTGTCAAACTCAGACCCAAAGCCAATCTCCTGCCACTCAGTCCAGATGTCACCAGAACCCTCCTCTCATGCAAATGCAAACATGAGCAGCCAAAGCAAGGAGACAAAGGTTAAAGAAACATCAACAGAGGACTTTGGGCCAGATCCACTGAAAATATTTACACTTTCATTCCTGCCAAAAGCTTTTGGCACCTGTTTCCTTTGACAGGCCTGAATTACTGGCTTGTTTATCCCAAGGAATCTCAAGGCTGCAAATGCCAGTTACCAGGAGTGAAGTTGGGTACATACAAACTGGCTTCTCCAGTCCTGTTAAAATTGGGAGATCCTTGCACTGGTCTTGTACACTCCCCACTGGAGGAGCCCAGGAAAAGAGAGCACCAGTTTTGGATACCTGGACCTGCCAGGGTTGGGAACAGAGGGCTGTTCATGATACTCTTCCCTTCAGTTAAGCAATGCCAAGGCAAACCCACACCCCAAAAAATCAGGTATGAAATAAACCACCTTTGGTCTCAACAGACTTGGAAGACATCTCCCATTACCACTTCTTTCTGGAGGGGTCTTCTCCATCCCTTTTGAGCATGGGCACCTCTGTATTTAAGGGAGAGCTAGGAAATCCCAGCACTGCACCAGGAATCAAACTTGGGATCAGACTGGCACAGCTCCTCAGGAGGCCAACACCGAAGAGTCACTGAACACCAGGATCTCAGGGATCACCGAGATCCAAACTTCTTGGCAAAAGCATGGTCCAGGCATGAGGGCCCAGCACTTACTTGATCTGCTCCCAGGTCTTGGTGGCCAAATGCAGGACCCAGAGATCCTTGTAGTGGTAGAACTGCTCCCCGTTGGGAGAGGCAAACTCCCCCCCGAAGATCCAGAGCTGCCCCCCAGCCGTGGGCACCACAGCTGCCTGCAGGACAAGGAAGGGCTGATCAGAGCAGGGCTCCAAACCAGGCACAGAACTCCCCCCCAGTCAAGCACACGGCTTCAAATCCCAGGGAACAGCAGCAGCTCTCCGGGGCTGAAGGAAGGAGAATTTGGATTAAAAGGTGCTCATGGCTTAGCACACCTTCCCCAGAGCAAGGAAAAGCTGGCCAAGGAGCTGGGCTCTCCCCACCTCCTGTGGGAAGTTCAAAAGGAACTAGGAAACATCTTGGGATTAATGTAACAAAAATTGTTTGGCTCTCTCTGTTCAAAACCAAACAAACAAAAGAAAGAAAACAAACAAAAAAAAAAAACAAATACAGAAGGAAATGTGCAGCATTTGGACAAAAGGAGAGACTGTTACCTCTTTGATTGTGTCACGGCAGAGAGAGGTTTTTTTATATTTTTTTTGCACAGAGCAGCACCAAAACACCTCTGGCATGCAAGATGCCAGTTAAAAGCAGGGAGAAGAACAAGACTCCACTAAAATTATCTGTGCTAGGATCAAGGAAGAAGGAAGGAATCCCAAGAAGGAAATGCAGTGGTTGTGCAAATTTCAATTTGTGTATTCATCACAGCTCAACATGGGGATAACGATCTCTTTCCTCACAAGGCTTCACCCCCTGCCTGTCTCTCCCAGCAAAATAAGATTTTCAGCCCCACACAGGACCATGCCCTACCATAAACCAGCCCAAACATGAAATGATCAAATGAGAAAATCCAGGGTGTGCTTTCAGGCAGGATTTGTGGGGACGTGGAATTACCTAAACAAAGGGGATGTGTGCCTGAATTCCACGGGCATCCAGTGCTTAAAAGCTTAAAGGGAAGGTCTGTGCAGCAGCCTGCTCCTACTTGTGGGTGACCTTTCCAAGAGCTGGCTTGAAATTCATGACAAAACCAAACCTTTTCCTTGAACAACTGCCAACACCTGCCCATAGCTCCTCTCACCTCAACTCCAACAGTGGATTGTGTGTCAGAAACCAGGGCTGACAAGTAAAACTGAAAACATGCACCTGGCACCCACAGACACACTTCTGTTTAACCCTGAGCTATGCATTAAATACAAAGCCACAAAGAAGACGAACCAGTCAACTCCTGAGGCTGAACTGTCCCCTGTGAAACCATAGTTAATTATCAGACAGAAAACACTGCTGAAAGAGGACTCCTCAGCTTATTGTTGTTGCCATCCAGCTGCAGCTCCTGAGCTGCTCCCTCTGGATTGAGCTGCTCGACAGCCACCTGCTGGCTACTGGAACGTGGCCTCCGAAACCAAGTTCCATTTTAAACAACACAAAGTAGCCCAAAAATCAAGCCAGAATCTCTCAATTCAAGGACAGAAAGCTTGGAGCAAGACTGGCACTTAGTAACATAGCAAGGGGATATGAACCTAACTGGGGTGTTGGATCTTACCAGGGAGCTTTGGGATGGGTAGGAAAAGGACATTCACATCCTGTATGGCAGCTTTGGGAAGGCACCAGTCACCCACTGCCTGCAGCAGGTGAGAAAATCTATCAGCTGGTGAGGGCCAAAGACCTGCAAAAAATACGAGTCTTTGGTCCAGGTTCTACTGTGCAGGTGTTCACGTCAAGTAAACAAACCCAAATCCTTCATCCTCACAAGCAGCCAGTGACCTGGATTTGCAGAGGTGGAGAAGAGCCCAAGTGCTCCCTGCTGGCAGCAGTGGCAGCGTCTGGGATGCTCACAGATGTAGGGTTGTGGCCATGGAGGGAACAATAGAGTTTGGTGAAATTCCAGTTTGAAAATTCAGGGCCCCCTGGGATTATGGATTTGAGCTGGTCCTTGCATAAAGCAGCAAAGAGAATTCATTTCTGAAAAAGAAACTCCCCCCCGGCACTGCTTGAGCCCTGCCAAATCAACAGATAAACCCCCAAATCTTCATTCCACACTGAACACTGCCAGAGGACACTCAATGGCCAGAGCACCTTGGACAGGTCCAAGCAGAAAAGGTGAAGTGACACCACTGGCAGCCCATTCCGAGGAGAACAAAGAGAGGCAAGAAACCCCCAGGAGGTGAAAAAAAATTCAAACCCTCCTCCCAAATCATCTTTGAGAAGGATCCCAGCTGCTGCTCTGGCAGCCAGAGCTTTACCTGGTGAGCACAACGCCTCGGGGGTGGGTTGGGGATGTCCAGCTTGGCCCAGCTGTTCTTCCTGATGTGGTAAATGTACAGGTCATTGTACAGGTAGGTCTGTGAGACAGGAGAAGGAACAGCAGCTCAGCTCAGCTCTGCACAGGAGCATTTGGGGTGAAAATTGCAAAGCACAACCTCCTCAGCAGGGAAGGAGGACAAAGAGCTCCTGCCCTGCACTGGGAGGCAGCAGCTCTTCCACTGGGCTGGAATGTTCCTTCCCAAACCACTGGTGACAGCTTGAGATGTGAGAGTTTCAAAAGCTGGAGCTTAACGCAAGTGTTCAGGTTAAAGCTGCTCAACTGCAGAGCAAAGAACAGCTCCAGGTGGTCAAAAAAAAAAAAAAAAAGCAGAATTAGTTCAGCTCATCACACTGGGTAATCTGAGGTGGCCAAATATCAATGCCAGGCTGGAGTTTTGCAGAGCAGTTTGTCTCCAGGAGCACAACAACCACTTGCAACCCGCAGAAATTCGGGAAAAAGAGTGTTCCTGAGTGCAATAATTTGCTGCTGCTCCCACCTCCAAGGCAGCCAGCAGCAAAGGTGCAGAAATATCTTGTTTTGAGAAGTGCAAGAGGTTCTTCACCAGTTATCCCAAATGAGGGGCAGATATGGCTACAATTAAGTCTGGAGAAATTATGAAGCCCTGAAATATTGATGCTGAGACAATCACTCTGACTCCTTAATGGGTTCCAGCGTGTCTCCTTCCTGCCAACTGCTCAGCCATGAGACAGAGCCATGGCAGAATTAAAAGGCTATTTTGCTCTCATTCAGGGACAAATACATATTTTATGACTCTGCCTTGAATTTCCCTTCAAATGAGACCCGTGCAAATTACAGGAAAAGGAGGGAGAGGGGAGATAAAGAAGAAGAAAATGAAGTATACATTACTTTTTGGCCATTGAAATATTCACCTCCAAAAAGGATCAGCTCGTCTCTCTCAGGGTGAGCACAGAGGGAGCAGTTCAGCCTGAAAGAAAAAAGAGGGTGGGGAAAAAAAAAAGATGTGAAAGTCCTTAAAACCTTGAACTTTGGAGCCTTTAACTCAGGCACCAGCACCTCTGCCCTCCAGCCCCAAAGGTCTCTCCATCATCTGCCAAATTACCCTGCTGTGATGTTCACCTCAGGGCTAAAAACTTCTCCAAAGAAATTAATTTCTTCCAAAACTTCCAGCAAGATGAATTGGGCACTGTCTGAGAGCCTCTCCTATTTCAGGAGCACACGTTACTCTATGATTTAACTCCCCCTTTGACGTGAGCTCCTGAATTTTAATGCTGGGGTGGCAGGAACAAAAATTACTTTTAAGTAATTTTGAGGGCACAGAACTCTGGGCTGTCTCCTCTTCATTTATCTGTGTCATTATTCTGCATCTGCTGCTGGTCACTGCTCTCCTGAATACCCCAAGTTTGTGAGCCCACTTAACAAAGTGGGTTTTACCTCATGACATCCTTTTGCCTCTGAATTCCCTTCAGCCCTCTAGTCCAAATCCAAAATTTCCTCTTCGCTTTTATTTGCCCTCAAAGCCCAGAAATCTAACCCTGCTTTGCCTCTTTTGTGCTGATGGGATGGTTAAAAAGTGGATTTTGATGCCCAAAATAAAGGCTTTTGGGCATCAAAAATGGGTCAATCAATCAATCAATCAATCAATCCATATGGGTCTCTTTTTAACCATGAATTCAGTATTCCAGGTGTTTCATAACTCCAGGTATCAGCTATAGCTTCCGCTCTTGGGAAATAACTTTACATAAATAAATGCCATTAAAAGCACTCCCAGCGAGTGACAGGCAAAGCCTCACACAAGCTCTCACCTGGGTGAGGGGGGTGGGCAGGATGACTCAATTACTTGGGTCTTTTTAGCATCCAAACTCTGGAATTCTGCTATCAGGGCTTCAAGATCCTCCTGGAAAGAAAAAGCCAGACATGAGTGGCTTGACATGCACAGAAGCGCACATGAAACCAGCACTCACTCCCACAATCTCCCTTTTTTAAAGAAGAAAAATAACTGCCCAAATATAACTGGAAACTCTTTTATGTCCAGAGAAACCTCGTGCATCTTTATTTCCTTTCAAGGTCACTCAATGTAAACCAAACTCTGTCCCTCAGAACTGCTGACAGACCAAGGGCAGAAGCAGGATTGCAGCAACGGGAGGTTCTGAGCCAGGGTCTCTCCTACAACCCCACTGCTCATCTCCTCCCTTCAGGTCACTTTTCTGAAGGTGCGCTCCAAGCAGAGATTTCCAAAGTCTGGGAATTTTGCCTCTGCAGCATGGAATCAGCTCTCCCTGCAGCCAGGAGACGTCTCCAGGGGCACCTTCCATGCCTTGAAGCTTCGAATTAGGCCATTAACACCACGTTTTTACCAGGGAAAAGTCACTGGTTTGAGGCTTAAACAAAAGCAGCCCCTCTAAGAGTTGGAGAAACGATTCTCATCTGCTTTTAAGACCAGAAGAAGAGGATGAAGGGGATGGAAATCAAGAAGGAGCCTTAAATTGTGTTTTCCTGTCCTTCTTTTACACCTGCTGTCACACACAAGGGATCGGAGGGGATTTAAGCAAGCTTCTGCTTAGAACCAGAGAACGAGGGACTTCAAATCTCACCCGGGCCCACCCCTGCCGTGGGCAGGGACACCTTCCACTATCCCAGCTTGCTCCAAGAGCCGTCCAACCCTGCCTGGAACACTCCCAGGGATCCAGGGGCATCCCTGAAGTCCAAGTTCAAGGAGGTTTGGATAAGGCTGTCAGGCACACACAGGTGGGATTGTTGTGGTATCTCCGCAGGGCCGGGAGCCGACCCGGATGCTCCATGTGGGTCCCTTCCAACCCATTACATCCTCCGGTTCCCTGAGCCGCACTTTCCCTGGGCAGCCCAGGTTCCCTTTGGATTCGCTCCTTTGCTGCCAACCCTGTCCTCAACCTTCCCCCTGCCCCCAGAGCGGCCCCGCGCCCTCCCTGGCGCCGTCACCTCCTCCTTCTTGGCTCTGCGGGACACCTTCTTCTCCAGCTTCGCCAGCGTCTTCTCGGCGCCTTTCCCCTTCTTGTCGCGCTTCCCTTTCTTCCCCATGGCGGCGGGGCCGGGATACCCCGGGATTCCAGCGGGATCCCAGCGGGACGGGGTCGGGATACGCCGGGATCAGGTCGGGATCACAGCGGGCCGCGGCCGGGATCCCCCCGGGATCACAGCGCCACGGGGCCAGGATCACACCGGGATCACACTGGGCCGCGATACCCCGGCATCACGACGGGATGGATCACAGCGGGACGGGACGGGATACTCCGGGATCACAGCGGGATTCCAGCGGGATCACGCCGGGATCACGCCGGGCCGGGATACCCCGGAAGTCGCCGGGATGGGGCCGCTCCTTGTGCCGGGCGGCAGCGCCCCCTGCCGGCCCGGAGGACTGATGGCGGCCGCCCGCGCTGAGGGAGTGGAACCGCGGGCCGCGGCCGCTCCGAGCCGGCGTCAGGAGCCCCGCAGGGCCCGGGAGAGCGGTTAATACAGCCCCGCAGAGCGGCCAGCACCGCCCGCACAGCCCTGGCACGGCCTGGACACGTTGCGGTTGATGCCCGTCCCGAGGAGAACATGGAGCCCACAAAATGGCCCCCTCCCCTCACACAAAATGGCCCCCCCTCAGGGAAGGGGAGGCAAGGGCGCGACTCGAGGGCAGGGTCAGGCTCTGTTCAGTGGTGCCCAGGGACAGGATAAACAGCGACGGCCATAAACTAAACCACAAATTCCACCACCTCAGCGTGAGGGTGGCAGAGCCCTGGCACAGCTGCCCAGGGAGGTTATGGAATCTCCCTCTCTGGAGTCATTCCAAAGCCACCTGGACGCGTTCCTGTGTCACCTGCTCCAGGTGGCCCTGCCTCGGGCTGGATGATTTCCAGAGGTCCCTTCCAACCCTAAATATTCCATGATTCTGTCATTAGCAGCGATTTCTTCACCGAAAAGGTGGTTGGACGTTGGCAGGGGCTGCCCAGG
>WAAG01030254.1:5998-16976 GCA_013390105.1 Tichodroma muraria
CTGTAAAAGTGACTGGGCACTGTCACAGGTTGCTCAGAGAAGTTGTGGCATGTACGTCCTTAGAGATATTCAGGAGCCATCTGAAAATAGTCCTAGGTAATGGTGTGGGGTGACCCTGCTTGAGCAGGGGGCTTGGCTCAGACAACCTCCAGAGGTCATTTTCCCTCCTCAGTCTTTCTGTGATCGGCTGTGATTTATGATTCTGTGAAAAAGACACAATTAAATTTGTTTAAAATTTAGAATATGTACTCAAATTCAATTTTTTCTGTCACTACAATAAGTTATTGGCAGAATCGTAGTTTGAATGTGTCTTTTTATTTCAGTTAAGTATAGCTTGTATATTCTCTAAGAAATATTTTGTTAAGGAGGAATTAGATAGTAATCAACATCATGTCAGAATACAGAATTTCTGCCTATTTTCTACCCATTTTGTCTGGATCTCCTTTGGTCACACAGAAGTCTACTGCACAAGAAAGGACAAACCAATTCTTTGATCAGTTATGCTGCTTATTTTTCTGTCCAAGTTCTAAGTCAATGAATCCTAGCTTTCTTACTACTCAGAAGGAATGGAAATACAGAGACAGAGATTTGTGGGGTATTTCTGTGACAAGTGCGTCAGTCTTTCCCTTAGTACATTTCTCCTGTGGTTTTTGTGGTATCCAATATGATATACACCATTCTCACTTTTGAGTGCATTCAGTTCATCTGGTGCCTGATCTCTGTCTCTTGTTTATCAGTTGCACTGTTGACACACTCTGTAAACCTAAAAGCAAGGAATTTGTCATGAAAACATAGGTATTATCAACAGCACAACAGTAATGCTGCGTACAGTGGTAGAAGAGTCAGATATCCTTGGTGGTTTTGTTTGCAGTAGTTTTGCTGACGTATCAGTGTGGAAAAGATGGTGAAGCCTGGTGCTATTCTGGACATGAGTCCTTTACAATCCTTCCCCCAGGAATCACCCCAAGTCCCCAGGATAGAGAAGGAACCCTTTAACTGTGTCTGCAGATTTGACACCTCTGTGTATCTGACAGACCTCTCAGGTGCAGAAATTGCTATCAGGTTTGCAGGACAGACAAAAATGGTGTTTAGAAAGACAGTGTGGAGTCAGTAATTTCAGAACTATACATTGGAGATGCCAACGGAGCAGTGAAGCTACTGTGATATCTGGTGGAAAGGAGGAGAACTGGGACAATACTGTGAGGTATACAGTTCATGCAGGTTTTGAAAATCCTGACCCCAATTTTCTTGGTGGCATAGGAAGTATCCTCATGCTTCCTGCTTAGGCAAGTGGTGCAGTCTTTGGGTAAGGGTACTGATACATGCCAAGAGAAGGAAGAAAAAGCAGAGCTGGTTTGGACCTTCTCCTAGTGGTCATGGCTGTAATGCTTTCAGGGAAGAGCTCATCTGTTATTAGCATTAGCACTTTAATAAAGCATGGAGCTCAGACTCACAAAATCTGCAGGACCCGACTGTTTGCATTGACTGTGTTTCTGACCGCTGTGGGTCAGGAAGCCTTATCAGCTTGGGCACTATGTCAGAATTAAAACACCTCTGGGTACTTATGAGGGCCTACACATTGAAAAATAAGCTTTGTGGACAGTGAGGAACTTGAGAGCAGGAGGGAGAGCCTAAAGAGTTCTCCTTGTGTCAGCACAGGTCCAGTGGACCAGCACAGATCCAGCGGTAATGGGCCCCTGCTGAACTGACCCAGCTCTGCCACTGGGCAGCTGCATCCCATACACTCAACCACTGTGTCCCAGTGGAAGAGCACTTTCTGAAGCTACTAAATACTGTGAGACAAAAGCTGACACAGGTTCTCTCCCCGTATCTTACCTTCCTTATCTCCTCTACCGATCGCTCTGTTGCCCATAGTTCCTTTATCCTGCTATCACAGTAACCCTGAAGGTTCACATCCAGGAGATGCTGCATGCTGCTGCCTTGTTGAACAGTGAGCTAATAAGCCTTCCTGGATTTAGGTAAGTACTAGGTAGTGACATAAGATGCTCAGAAAATATTGGGATTTTTGCCAAAGGTGATGAGCCCAGGTGGACTCAAGCTAATAGATGCTCATCTGACAATGTAGCCTAGAAACAGCTTGGTTATTCTGCTGACAAGGGGAGTATAAAATTTGTGGACAGCAGTAAACTGGCTAGCAGGAGTACTCCAGACTTACCCAGACAGACAGTGGTCTTTAGTTACTTGTTTACATTCTCTTTCTTCAGTAATACAATAAATATCAAGTTTCCACTCTTCTGGAACTTGAGATAGAGATCTGTCACATTTTTCAGTCTTGGAGCAAATACCCTTCATTAGAAACAAAAATTGGGGGAGGAGGGGGAGTTGAAACCAGAAAACTTGACATAGATAGTTGTTCTGCTGAAATGAAGGAAACTGATAATATCTGTAGATTTGACTTAATGTAGTTTGTGTAAGTGCCTGGACAGCAGGAGTCCACAGGTCCCTCTTTACTGCTCATTGCAGTCATCCGTTTTTCCCTGAAGTGACTGGAAGCAGAGAACAGTTTGTTATTCATTCAGTTTACTCTGCTTACATAGCTTACTGCTTACTCCTTGAAGTCTCACTCATGTATAGAAAACTCCTTGATACTTTTGTATATTATAAATACATTGGAACACAAAAAATATTTCTGTGCTTATGAGCTCTGCAGGTTTGACTTTGCTATTTCTAATGAGGTACCAGTGGCCAGAGACCACAGAAAGGGCTTACTCATGAGGTGGATGAGCCTCCCCCAGGCTTCTTCCCTTCAACAGAAATACTGTGCCAGCTGCTGACTAGAATGGGCTGCGTCTTAGCTGATGCCTGCTTGTAGCTTTTGGATTGCAGCTATCCCATTAAAATAAAGGCCTGTGGGACTAAATTTATATTCAGTGATAGAGGGCCAAGAGAAGTGTGAGAAGAAGCCTATGAGGCTTTGATGCCCAAGATAAAGGAGCCCTGGACAAGCAAGATGGGAGAGAGACTCGGGAAGAAATAAAATAAAATAAAATAAAATAAAATGATATGTCTTTCTTTTGCTTATAGGCATTAGATTTGCATTCTGATTGCCATCATTTAACTCCTAAGAAAATAAACTTGTTGCACCCTTGGGTCTGTAATGTCCCCAGACAACTGAAGAGGCTGGGGAGGCAAAAGGGAAAGTGGGCTACAGCGTTGATTTGGCATGGCCTGGTTTTTGGTAGCAGAGGAGAGCCACAGAAGTGGCTACTATGAGAAGCTTCTAGAAGCTTCCGCCATGTCCGACAGAGCCAATCTCTGATGGCTCAGAAGATGGACACGGTGCTGGCACAATTAGAGAGGCTGGTAATGCCTCTCGTTGACATATTGAAGAAGAAAATCAAGACAGGACATGTACAGTTTTTTCCAGGAGTGGCGAGGTGTCACTACCAGGGCCATCCCGGCACAGCCCGCAGCAATGCGCCGCTGCGGCCACCGCCATGTCAGTGCGGCGCACGGCGAGCCTTGCCTGCGTGGCCCCCCTTAGCCAGCCACCCCGCGGGCAGAAGGGCAGGGGTGGTGGTAGCCACTCCTTCCCAGCGCCCCGCGTGAGGAGAGGCGTTAAACAGCACCAGCACCGCGGCGGCCGCCATTGCCTGCGCGGTGGCAGCGGGGCCGCCCGGCCAGCAGTGGAAGTGTGGTGAGCGATTCCCCGACACGTAACTTAGACGAGATCAACTTCTCGGTGCTGCAGGATCCTGCAGGAATCTTTGAACTAGTGGAACTTGTTGGCGGTGGTACCTACAAGCCGCAACTTTTCTTCTAGTCAGAGAAGAGGCGGAAGTGAGGACACGTGAGGGAGACCAACATGGCGGCACCAAGGTCAGTGGGAAAGAAGAGGCAGAGGAGGTGCTCCGATTGTCGGAGCCAAGATTCCTCTGCAAGCCGTGGTGGGTACTATAGTAAAATAAACTGTCCCCTTGTGATGCATAAAGTACCTGGGGGATGCAGAGATCCACTCACAGCCCCCAGGAAAAGTGCTTACACTGGAGCAGGTGGATGCCAGAGAAAGCTGTAACCTAGTGGGAGACCTGAATAAAGAGAGAGGGCCTCTGGTTCCAAAGACAGAGGGCCCTTGCTTCCAAACTAGAGCAGCCTATCCTTAGAAGACTGCACCCCATGGACGAATGACCCATGCCACAACAGTTTTGGGAAGACTATTTGCCTATGGGAGGGACCCCACGGCACAGCAGAGAAAAGACTCCTCTCCATGAGCGAACGGAAGATCTCGAGCGACAAACTAACCAAAACCCACACATCCTGCCTTCCTGCACTGTTGGTGGGAAAGAGGAAGGGGCTGGGGAGAAAAAAAAGTGCTTTACAGGCTTATTTTACTTCTCATTATCCTCCTCTGACTCTGTTGATAATGAATTTACTTAATACCTTTAAATTTGAACCTGTTTCCTCTCAGAGTGTTTTCTCCCAATCCTTATCTCAATTCATGAGCCCTTGGTTAATTTTTTTATTTTTGTCTCCTCTGCCCAGCTGAGAGCAAGAGAGGGGTGAGCAAACAACTTTCATGGGTGCCAGGCATTTGGCCAGTGTCAAAACCATGACAGCTGCCAGGACTTCAGGGGCTGGGGTGGGCAGTGGAACCATGACTTGCAGGCAGCAGTGGCAGTGGCTGCTCTGGTGGCCAGTGCTGAGGCTGGAAGCCTCACACTTCCAGGTGTGAGGAACATTGATGAACATTGATGGAATACTAACCTCCAGCTCACCAGGACACATCCAGGCCAAAATGATAAGCCGGGAGCAGGGTTCAGGTACTAGCTGGGGCAGCTGCTAGTGGCTGTCTTACCAATGATGCAGAGCTGAAAGTTAGATTGGGTCAGGACGATTATCTGGATGTCTTTTTTTCCTGTTAGTCAAGTGGGTTTTCCAAGTTTATATGTTGTTGCAATTTTTATTTTTCCGGGGCCTCTTTCCTTAGGTCAAAAAATGTGTAGTCTAGAGCCCTTTTGTTTAGCTCTTAGCTTGAGAATGGGAAAAAGTTACTCATGGCTGAGTTGTCTGCATATAATTTAATTTCCTGGGTCTATGAACAGTGATTGAAACTGGTTCTATTTAGGACATTTGTAGCAAGAGCACCTAGAAGTTGAGTTGGCAGGTAGGTACAGGTATGCGTTCTCTGAAAACCCAACCCAAATAGGAATGCTACCAAGAACTGGGGACGTTGGTTATTTTGTGCGTACTTTAGTGTTATCTGTGCTGATCAGCCTCCTCAGTATTTGGTTGTCTTTGTTTTCATTTTCACATGAACACAATGATGGTGCTTTTAAACTGAGGTATTTCAGGCACTGTCTTACGCAATTTGCTCTTAAACAGCTGAGACATGGGAGCCTATCTGTCTATGACAAGGATTAGTTTATTGCTTATTTAAAAGAGGTCTTGAAAACTTGTTTATAACTGTTTACTTACAATTTTTTCAACAATTCGGATTGCCTAAGGCTACGGCATGTTCCCTGTGCTTATGTGCAGTGTGTAACCCCCATGTGGCCTCAGGCAAATGGAGTGGTTAAAAGATTTATGCACTATGTGGATAAACAAAATCTGGGAGAATTTCCCTGAGGCTTTTGCCTGGATTGGCAAAATGGTGTGATTTTAAAATGATAGTTAATACCTGGTATTTCTCATATATGCTGGCTTGATGAGGAAAAACCTATAGGAAAGAACCAGGGTTTTTTAATAAGCCCTACTTAGGCATAGCAGATAATCACAGCTTGCCCTAACTAACATTTTATAGGACAGCAACTACCATCACTGAAATAAAAACGTTTTTCTTAGAGTAAACATAACCTGGTGCAAAACAGATACCTTGAAGACTTTCAAGAATTTCCCTGACCGGGCCATGCAAGGAGCACAGCAAACAGATGGAAATTTAGGGAATTTCTCTTTCTGAGTAGGAAGCAAAGAGTAGGCTGCGAAAATCTCCTGCGGGTTAGGATCCTGCCCTGACCCTTGTGGAGGATTTCCTGGAGCCCAGTATCAATGGGAACACTTCCACAGACTTGAAAAAGTGGAGGATTTCACCTGCAATGCGTTTGCCTTGTTCTGGTTTTGTGTTAAACCCACAAAAGCCTGGGATTTAGTGGAGTGGGAGTAGCCAAAGGATGTGGAAAGCCTCGCTCACTCTTACTGGGCTTGCAAGCGAAGTACAGCGGCTATATATAGGCAGTGCGCAATACTGATTTCTCTAGGGAAGGGATTGATCTTCTCTCAGTGTAAACCATCCCTCGCCGGCTTAGCCCAAAACGAAATAAAGATGCTGCCTTGGCTTCCAGCACCGACAAGGAAATAAACTTTAAAACAGCCCCGTCCGTGGCAGCGGCACCGCCGACCCTTGCTCAGCATCCTTGCCCCGTTTTGGAGCCCCTCTCCGGGCGCAGCTCGGTGGGTGCCGGGTGTGTCCGGGGGATCCCTCACTCCCGGCGGCGCCCCTGGGAGCCGCTCGCACGGAGCAGCTTTCCCGCTCGGGGCCCGAGGCGCCCGGCGCGTCCCGGGCGAGCGGCGCTCCGGCGCGGGGAGGAGCCGCCTTCCCGCCGGGAGCTCCCGCGGCCCCGGCCCGCGGCTGCCGCCCGCTGGAGGGAGCGGGCAGGGACGGCGGCNAAAGCAGTTTAGCAATCTTTTTTATTCCTCAGGGGATTCGCTGTGCATTCAGCTCATACTAGTTCACCAAATTCCAATTTACAACCCCTAACGACTTCTCCCATTAAGTTGGCCGGTATAAGACATCCTCTCTCACTATCCCTTTGAGGGCTCCCATCAGCATCCTCACCTGTTCAGTTTCAACATCGGTGTGAAGAGTTAGTGTAAGGTCCAACAATACTTTGTTGTTGCACTCCCAGGGCTGTGGGAAGGTAGCACTTCCATGTCTTACCAGCATCCTGCCTTTATGTCTCCTTTTAATGTTTTTTGCTGGTGCAAGCCCTCAGGAGCCCCTGTCAGATGCCTGCCCCAGTGATCCAGAAACACTACTGACTTGGAGCGTAGGTTTTTCCTGTAGCCTCTGCATGCCAGTTCCAAATTCAGAGTTTTGTCTTTGCTTTGAGATGCCTTTGTAAACTGGCCCATCTCACAGAACAAGCCAGGCTGTATCACGTGTATGCCCTGCCCTGTCACCATTCTCTTGGTAAAGCTGGTGCCAACTGTAAATGACAGTGATGGCTTGCACATTTCCTTCAAGATTATTCCTGCTACTAATGCCAGCAGAACATCTCTAGAGAAATCTTTGACCAACAACTGCTTTTCAAATGTTTTTATTCCTGTGAGGTAGGTAGATTTAAGACCATTTAATTTGGATTGTTTCTTTTCCGTAAGTTGTGCTAGACTGAAACAAGGAGTTTATCAATGCTCATGTGATTTTTATAAGTGCAGTTACCTTTTTTAATCATAATTCTGACTTTGCCTAAGAGCAGAATCAGATTTGATAAGGTTGTGGGTTTTGTTCTGTAGAAGGTACACTAATTCCATACAGCTTTCCCTACTAAGTCTTTTCTCAACTAGCAACCATCAATGGGCCTCAAGGTTTCAGAATTTTCCCAGTCTTCCAAGATGAGTATCAGTTGAGTAGTAATGGTCAGCCATTATTCCTTGGACTTTTGGTACAAGTGTCCTGCACATTTTAATGAAAAAAACCTAAGCCTCTAAATGTGGTCTTTCCATCTAGAAGAAATCCAGTGTTCTCTTTTTGTGGAAAGGACTATGGGATTCTTAGCCATCCTCATATGACTAGTAAGCCATGACCCATAAAGCAGTTTCTCACTGCCTTCTAAACACATAAGGTACTAACACTTTTAATATTTTCCTTTTTTGTATTGATAACAATTTATCACTGGCATATATTAACAGGGACATATAGTTTAAAATTTTAAGTGGCTTTGTTCTGTCTTGTACACCTCAGAAAATCTCTTCTAGTATTCAGGTCTGCTGGTCAAGGCTCCTTTTCCCACTGTTTATTTATTACTGTTGAACCTCATTAGCTTCTGGTCTATATTTATTATTATTGATTTCCATTTCCTTCTGTTTGATAAACAATGCCCTTTGCCAACAGGTACCTTTATTTCCACTTTGAAGTGGACTCTGCTTGTGTTGTTCTCTTCACTTTGTCACCAAGAAGAAGTGTGAAACCTCACACCCCAGCTGGTTTAGAAATTAAAAGGGTATGGTGACAGCATGGTAGAGACCCACTTCAGGGAACCAGCCAGGTTTCTAACCATTTGTCATATGAAATTCTTCAGTTCATGGTTTTACCTTTATCATGGAACATTCAAATTATCTGGGGGAAATAAAAATAAATCCTGATTATGGCATACTGTACCGAATTTTGTAGACTTGATTACAAGGAAAACTGTTGAGTTGGATGGTTTCATCAGCGACAAACCTGGTTACTTCTGTTCGGGAATCCAAAGTGATTATGATAAAAGTTGTAGACAAAAACCTTCAAACCTGTCTTTTGCTGTCCTGTGATCACATTCTGGAAATCTTCGGTAAGATGAAATGATTTGAGGAGCACTCTGCTGGCCAAAAGCAACCATCTAGCATGAATGCTTTTTAAACTCAGTGGAACTATTCCTTCTCTTACTGAAAATGAGTTAGCAAAGAAAAAGAGCAAACAATTTTAAGTGAAGAGTCACTGCTTGAAAACTATCAAGTTCTGTCCTTACTTCTATATGTAATTACTCTACTCTTGCTCTTTTCTTTCATAGCTCATGAAAGTGGCCTTCTGATAAAATGCACTAAAAGAGAACTGCTGATATCTTTCTGTATCGATTAAAAAACAACCTTGTGTGGCTGTAAGAGAAGACTGAATGAGCTATTATTATTATTATTAGCCCTTATCTTATTTGAACTAGATTTAAGATCTATTTATGAGTTCCTCACTCAAGGTTATATAGATAGAGAGAGGGAAGCAAGCTAAATTAGCAGCAATTGGCTTTAGAACTGATCAAGAAAGGTATTTCTTTACTCTGCTTGTATCTGGAACACATTGTTACTTATAGTTTACATAAGTTCAGAAGTATCTTGCACAGATTTCTACAAGAAAAATCCGGTAAAGATCATTATATACAAAGGTTCCGCTATGGTCTCACAGACATTGCCTCATAGACCAGTGTATGCTACTGTACACTTGCATTTATTTTAAATTATTACAGGGCAGATGCTACAAACCCCATTTTGTAGATAGGACACTGGTAGGACATGGAGCTGTAGCCTGACCTCGAACAGCTTTTGCATAGTCTTATGTACATGAATCCAGTTGCCCCTACAGTTGCAGCCCAATTCCTCTGGGATGGACATTGGAATACTCACTATCAGGTTCTACATGTGGCATAGACAAGACACCATTGCAAAACTGTCCCATAGCAGCATGGCTTTCAGCACATATAGTCTATGCAGAAAACCTAGAGAAGCAGGGAGAAAGGTCAGGTTATCCTTATCCACTTATTGATCTCATTCTCCTCTCCTTCCTTCTAAGCACTCAGCCTTGTGGGTTTTCAAACCCCACTATTCATCTTGCTGCTTGTGAGTGGGACAGATTTTGGCTTTCTTGGATGTGTCACAGCATGGTTAAGTTTCCTGGATTTCTACATAGTCTTTGAACTGAGATTATTAAGGTGCTCTTAGTAGGAACCATTTCTTTTCGTTGCCCAGAACTGCCCAACACAGGCTGTCCAGATGCAAACTGCTGGTGCTTAAGTTTAAACCAGGTCTGCCAATAGGTCTGCAGTGAGAAGGTTTGAGAGGAACCTATGACAGTATCAGCACTTAATCAAAACAAATATAAAGTTCTGTGGTCAATATGTACAACAGGCTTCACAAGCAGCACTTTCTGCCACAAAATCTGGCAGTGCAACTTAGAAAGTTGCTCTGTTCCATGCTGTTGAGTGGACTTAATTTCAGAGACAGAAATAGCACAGTTGTGTGTAAATTAAATGACATTATTTGAAAACAACTCTGAAAGAATGGAGACTAAAAATCTCATCTAATTAATGTGCAATAATAGATGATGATTTATTGACTCCTCTGTGAATATACAGTTTCTATTGGCGATATTTAGATATGCTTTCTCAGAAATTCATAATTATTTATGTTTAGTAATTTATGATTAAACATTTTACAAGGAACAAGGCACTAAAATATACAGTTAGTCATCCTTATTACATATGCTGTGAGTTTCAAACATACAGTACATCCCCCTGGCTTAAACAATTATTAAATTTCTTCCCCCAGTTGCACTTCTTGTTGAAGCCATGAGAATATATGTGTTTTAGGGTCTTATTTCTTCTCCTTTTACTCACTGTTTGCTTAGGAAAACCAAAGAATTTGCTATGAAAATTAGCTACACAATAAAGATAATGAAAACTACATTCGTCACATTTCAAAGGATACAGACATACTATGAGATCCTTAGAGATTCAAACTATAATATGGATATTTTTTATTAATAAAAAAAACAACAGTACAAAAAAAAAATTGTTTAAGTGTGCAATTCCAGAATTACTTCCATGCATGCCAGAACCAACTCTGGTGGTGTCTGAAGCACTAAAATACTAAAACAACACTTTACAAGAGGTGAGGTGACTGGGCTGACACCATGCTAGGAAAATCAGATCAACCTAGTGGCTACTGCTTGGCTAAAAAGGAGATCTTAATAGTGTACAATTTTTAGCACAATTTAAAAACCCCAGGAAAAACTGTTGCTACTAAAAGGCAAAGACCACAAGAGATACCATCTAATACTCCATTAAAAGACTTAGTATCAGAAGGAGCAATACATGTTTAAGTATCTTATGACAAATAGCCCAGTACTTAAGTGCTCATTCTGTCTCAGATTCTTACTGACCATAAGCACAAACATGACAAAATATAATTTTACATATTGTTAAAATACAACAGAATCTAATGTCAGATACAACACAGTGTAAAGAAACAATGGTTTCCTAATTATTTGGCCATTTAC
>WAAG01030256.1:6657-29277 GCA_013390105.1 Tichodroma muraria
TGATTGCAGTAATATACTTCTGCTGTCATAAAATTTTAGATACAATTTAAACTCAGTGGAGCTGTAAGACATAAACTAGATAAAGGGGGAGATTTATAAGTAAATTCAGCACTGAACTGGAGGATTAATGAAAAATGAAGCATTTTGGTTGCAACATTAGTCTCTGGAATGGCATTAATAATGTTATAGAGGAAAAAAATATATTTTATATTATAATCAAAATTTCATTAGCATTTCAATAAACTGAAAGTCAGTGCTTAGCACACCAGCAAAACTAATAATTTTTACAGTCCACAGCAGGTCTGCAGGCAACTAGGTTCATTTATTCTAAATGTGCATTTTAATGGTCCATTTTGCCTTTGGAAAAACAAAAACTTTGACAATTTCAAGATTAATCTTTGCAATTGAGGGTGCTGTAACTATGGAAGAAAATGAAACAATATAAAATGTCCATCTCCCTCTTCTCCTTCTCCTTCCCCAATCCCCCTGAGAGGAACTACACATGAAAACAGGACCCCTTTTTATTTCTAAGGTAAAGTGCCTGTAGATATTTGAGAGCAAAGAGTAAAGGAGAGAATCCTGATTCATAAATAGCTCAAATAAGAAGTCCAGCATTACTGGATTACTTTTTAGTGTGTGTTGGACTGACCCTGGTTGGATGGCAGCTGTCCATGAAAGCTGCTCTGTCACTGCCCTCCTCAGCTGACAGGGGAGAGAAAAGATAACCAAAGGCTCATGTGTAGAGATAAGGGCAGGGAGAGATCACTCAGCACTGACTGTCATGAGCAAAACAGACCTGACTTTACAATTTAAAAAAAAAAAATTAAAAAATTGATTGCCATGTTTAACTCAGTTTTAGTTGCACTTTTCGTTCTTCAAATCACAAGCTAACTCATAAATCAATCAAGGTCTTATCAACAAAAAAAGTCTACTATTGAATATTGAAGTCCAAAGATTTACCTTTAAATTCAGTAAAGAGAAACAGACATTTCTGTTGACAATTCATCTATTCTAATGAGAAAAAACACACTCCTGGAGTAATTCAGACACCACAGTATTGACGGCCACACGGAGAAACTCCTCTTTAAAAGGTGGTTCCTGACCCTGAGATAATGATCTTTTCTCTCTCACCCGGCTGGATATACCCACACTAATAGCCTTCAGTAGATATTTGCCCTCCTCTATGACTCCCTGGAAATCCTCTTGCATAAATGTCCCTGTGAGGTCCTGTGTGCTTCCCTTCCATCCCTCGTTAATGCAGAGAGTCCTTAGGCAGACATGAGAGATTTCCAACAGCAGAACACCCACCCAAAGGAACATACTGATGGGAAAAAGGGGGAAAAATGGGGGGGTAGGGGTGGGCGTGAATTTGAGGAAAAAAGGCTCAATACCACTGCCATGAATGCTTGATTGAGGAAGAAAAAGGCTTACCAGGACCCATTCAGGTAATATCCCCAATCAGGAAACTGTTGGAGGATGTGATTTGAGTCAGAGGCCTGATTACATACTGAAGTTCATCAAATTAAGGCTAGCATGTTTCAGATTGATTTTCTTTTTCCTAGATGAAGCATTCTTTATGGAAAATATGAAAGTAGTATGGATCAGGAAATCATTTACAGAACAAAATGCCTTTAGGATACCTCTGGTCTCCAGCATGATCAGAGTGAGAGGATTATGCTGAAAGACACCTCTATCAATCAGCTGTGTAAGGAATCCTCCTCTCCCCATTGCTTTCTTCTATATTTTACTTGTCACTCCTACATCTCATAACACATATTACTAAATTAAAAATAAAATGCAGAGCATTCATTCTGTTTTTTTCATGCTTCTCCCTTTGCCTATAGTACATGAAGTCTGCCAATCTGATTTATGCTTCTCCTCTTTTTCCTACATTTTTATCATTTGTACTTTCTGCCAAGCCAGAGAAGTTACAAGGTGGTAGGGATTGAGTCCTAGTTTATTTATGTGGAAGAAATAAAAAATGCACTTCCATAACTGTAATTTTTCTCACGCAGCTCTATGAACCCCTGAAGAGTCACATCATTCAAGTTGCTAGTTTTCAGTAAACAAGCAGCTGGATTTTGTTGTACTTATTCCTTCCTGATAATTCAGTTGCATCTACCATAATGATGTGGAAGAAAAATAAAATCTTGGGTAGTATATTTTTGACAGAAAATCTCATGTAAGAGACCTCTGAGACCATGTTTAGTGTCAACTTTATAGTATTTTCCAGGATTTAGTTATGGAAGCATCCACATCATCTATAGAAAATGATCCTGATTTACAAAAGCAGAGCTGCTGGATGTTGAATGTTTTCACACAACTAATTTGCAATGAGCAATTTATTTTTTTTTCTGGAAATTTCTAGGAAAAAAAAAACAAGCTATTTTTTTAAAATTTCCAATACCTGTTAAAAAAAAAAAAAAAAGGAAAAGGAAAAAGAAAAAAGTTAAAAAAAAGGACAGAGGGAAATAAAAGCTGTCTTGTGCTTGCATGTCTGAACCTTGCTTCAATTCAACCAGATTTCAGCCTTTGAGGACTAAGACAAAGTGATTGACTGCTAGGGGAAGACCCCAATTAGTTCCAGCAGCTTGACAAGGTACTACCTTCACCCAGACCCCGTGGAAATCACTTCCCTATCCTGTGATTGGATCCTCCACTGCTGCAGTCAAAATAAACTGAGCTAGCAAAGACTTGGTTTTTTTTTTTCCCATCCTCTTCAAATGGCAGCACATGCTCAGGTCAGCAGAGGTGGCAACAGAAGGCACAGAGGGCACTGAGGAGGAGGAGAGGGCAACAGCAATTAGCAAGGGAAGGCTACAGGCTGCAGCCTCTGATGGTGACATATTTGCAACCCGAGGAGTTTTCTCTTTAGAGGAGTAGCCACATCTAAACCCCTGCTCCCTGTGTGACAAGCATAATCAGTAGTCTTCCACTATGCAGTTTCCTGCAGCTGACCAAAACTGGGTGAATTAATCAGTTACCATCTATTTTTTATTCAAGAGATGTGTAAAGCTAGTTTCTCTTCTCATTAAATTAAAGCCCAAAATGACATCCTCTGCTGCTAGGTGCATAAAACTATTTTTTTCCCTCCAAACTAAATGTGGCAATTAAAAATACCTTTAATTATTTCACCCACTGACCTCTAATTGCTATCTTCATGAATTTATGATCAAGCAAACATTTAATTTAATTTAATGGAGAGGTGCACGCTTACTTCAAAATCTGAATATATTATAGGTTACCAAATGATAAAATTGGTAACACAGCTGCTGTGTTCTGCTCAAATGAGAGAAGAAAACTGACATGAGGGCTTTCACTCACTGATTTCTCATTCTATCAGATGGCTCAGTGGAAACAATTTTCTTTTCACAAATAAAAGCAAAGAGTTCATTTGATCTGACTTATTAATAAACATTTAAAATCTTACTTATTATTTCTGTGTTTAGTCAGGCTTCATTTCCCTCTATTGGCAGATTCAAATTTTGCCTAATCCTTGTTTTCTAATGGTCCATGACATTCCTAAAACTTTTAATCTACTGTGCTTCTCAGATTTTTCTGTTTGACACTTGGAAAATATCTGAAGATATTTATTTCATCTTAAAACTGGGTATAGGTTCATGAAGAAGTAACGCAGCCTGCGGGATGACACCTCAAGCTGTTAAGAGGTTTTTTTCCTGAAACCGCACCTTACTTTTAGAAGGGATTGGCTTTCAGCTACTTTCTCCACATTGTACACCAAGCTCTGAGTCGCGTAAGCCCAGGCCTATCCACAGCTGCCCGCCGCAGGTGACGAGACACGGGCTTTCAGCGTTCCTCGCCGAAAGGAGGGACACGCTGCTCTGAGCTCCCCGCGCAGCCCCGGCTGCGCCGCAGGCTGATCCCAGCCAGCGGCTCAGCTGCTGCTAAACACGGCAGCACGGCGAGAGCGCCGCAGAGGATGTCAACAAGGCAGCAGCGGTGCCACGCGTGGCACAGCAGCCTTTCAGAGGCTGGCGGGCAGCAGAAACAGAGGGAGGGAGGGTGAAGGGTTTGTTCGCTCCGCTACACTTCGGGAAAGCCACCACAACCCTGCGGCTGCGCTGTGCGCGGCAGGGATCACGCTGGAAGTCAGAGCCATCAGAGCAGCCTGGGACGGGAGCCAGGGCCCCGTCCGGCCCAGTCCGGCCCGACCAGGCCCAGCCAGGGCTCAGCCCAAGTCAGCCCGGCCCAGCCTGGCTTAGCCTGGCACAGCCCAGCCCACGTCAGCCCGGCCCGGTCCGGCCAGGCCCTGTCCGGCTTAGCCCGGGCCGGCCCAGCAGGAGAGGAGTGCTGGTGGCAGCCCCCGCCCTGGGCCCAGGCACCCGCGGCCCGGCAGGGCTGGGCTCTGCAGCATCACTGGGGCAGGGGCTGACACGGCGTCCGGGACGAGGTGGGCGTCCAGGGCAGCTGATTCAAGAAATTGCTATTTCAGTGACAATTCCTGCCTGAGCTGGTATTTTTCCAGTTTTGAGTTTAAACTTCTGGGTTAGGTTTTTCCTGTCATGTGGATCCTGCCGCTGCATGTAAATGCAGGCGATGACTATCTGAGTTGTTGATGTCTTTAGCTTCACGGCTTTATATATTGTTTTAACAATACTCCCTTATATATAAAATAAATGCAACTCAAACATAGCTGTGCATCTGCTGAATTATGTTTTCTGGAAGTAAATTATAATATTGGATGTGTATTACTAGCTTTTTCAGTAATGAGGCAGTATCTTTTTTTCATTTGCTTTAGATTTTACTAATTAAATCTTGGAGGTTTTAACACTTGTAGTTTTTGTTAGCACAGGTTATGTATATTTGCACCAAATACCTCGTCTGAATCAACATGCAAGAGCTACACTTTTAAAAGTAGCTATCTGAAATATAGGTAAGAAAACCCATAGCTTTATTTGGAAAAAAACAGAACTTAATGCTCAGGGAGTGCAGATTGTATTGAGGTCACAAAAGAATTGTTTCTCCTTATGAAATTCTTCTGGGGTAATTTTGGGTAAATTTTACCTTATTCAGTGACTGTAGAACTATTGATCAATTTTCTTTCTCCATTTTTTCTTGACTAGAGCTCTAACTTTCTCTGATGTTTAAAATACATTTCTCTTTTTAGCAACAGTTATCTGCATGTGTTACATCTTGAAGACAATTGCCCATATCCCAATTGCTCATCTCCTAGACTATGACACTGAATTTATAGCGTATAAACTAAATATACAGGCTATAATTTTTTTCTCGAGTTTTGTGTAAATATCCCAGGTTTTGAGAACTCAGCCTAAACAGTCTGTAAACCTTTTGACATGAGTTGACCTTCTGACCATGCACTTGTGTAAAATCTGTTGAATAATTCACCATTAGTAGTACTCGGTGTGAGCTTTGACATTTTATTGCAATACACATGCCCCAAATAATTCTGCTACTGAATATTTTAATAATTAGTCTAGAACTTTGACTTTTAATTTTCGCTCAGTTCTTTGACCAGAGTCGGGACAGGGATGTTCCTTCCACAACAGGAGATTGCCACAAGTTCCAATGTGTGTCATGATGAAGGATTAGCTGCAAATGCATTTTTTTCTGGATAATTTGATTACACTCACTGAGGGCTTTATCTTTGTCAGTACGCTTATTCTATATCAAAATAAGACACTGGGTAGAGAGACTTCCTTAGAAACTCTGAATACAGAAAAAGCTGATGATAGTATGTGTTGTCTTTTATTGCACCATAAGCTTAAAATACCTCCTTCAGGAATCTGGACTAACTGTTCTCAGTCCCTCAGCTCTTAATTTGGTATTAAACTCAGTTTTTCTTACTTTTACTCCACAATTGCTTAGGTATTTATAAAGAAACTCCAGTTCCGTAGGAAAAAACTGAGGCTTTTGTTTTTTCCCCTGAAAGGCTTCAGATATAATATTTTTTTAATAATACTGTGTAAAATATTACTAATACCCACTAGATGAGGACTCTGATATCAAGAATTTTGGTACTTGAGAAAGAAAGACGTTTTAGTATAAATAAAAGAACTGAAAAAACCCATCATCTTTATTCTGAACCCCTAGGTTTTTGGCTATGACAACTACTTTTTCTAGCACCTCCTCCTAACATGAATACGTGATTCTGGAGTTTCTTCCTAATGTTAAACTGAGACAATGCTAGTTCTTGCTAAAAATACTCAGAACATAGAAAATCAGTATTTTTAAAAATTCTTAAAACTTTTTTCTTTTAATCTTTCTTCTTCCTACTTTTCTTTCTTGTCTACTGCAAATTAAAGTACATGGTTAATTATTACTACTGTTACTGTTCTAGTCAGCACAGCAGTCCCCAGAATCCAGAATGAGGACAGAATAATCACTGGTGTCCGGAGGAAAGTTGCTGAATTGCATAACTCTGATATTGTTGTTCCTCTGAACAATTTCTTTGCCTGGTCCAGGTGTTCTCACATCACAGGTGGGAGAGAGAAGGGGATTATTGGAGAGATGGCACACACTGAAGCTGTTACAGAATCACAGGGTTCCAGACTTGTAATGCTACTTATGTCCTGAAGTACAGTTACGTAACACCATAAAAACAATTGGCAGTCATGAAGAAATTTGAAAGGATGTGTAGCAACACTGTGTGCAGCCTCATGTTCTGTTTATTTGTTGTGTAGTAGCATTAAAGATTAAAATATTCCCTGAAGAAACAATTCGCATTTAAGCAACATTAAAACTTTGTTGTTTGCACTTATGAGAAAATCTCAGGGGTTCAAAAATTGGACCTAGTTTCTTCTGAGCTACAGAACTTATCCAAATGTTCATCTAGAGACACCTCTGGGGAACTGGCTGAACAGTATGACTCTGCAAGGGCTTTGACCTTGGTGAGACAGACCGCTAGATGAAAAATAATAATAAAAGTTGTAAATTGATAGTAATTGGAGAAGAGATAGCTTTGCGGAACTCTAATGAATGTAAACATAATTAAACCTCTTAAGATAACACCACTGGCTGCAAATTTCTAATAAGTATAAACATAATAAAGTTTCTTTAGATAGTGTCCTTTCTAACAGTGTTAGCCACTGTCTCATGTGAATAGCATGGATATAAGGAACATTTGTGCAAACAAGATTGTTCACATAGCCTGTTACAAAGTCTGTTAGGATCCCAAAATATACTTGGGGTAGGTAATGGTATATTTATCAAAAGTGAACAGGAACTTGAAGCTTATTAAATGAGAACTCATGTGTGATTTAAACCTGTGATCACAAACTGAATTCTGTTAAATAGTCTGGTAAGTACTCCATACATTATTTTTATTAATATTTGTATCCTATGCATCCTATAGCACTAGAAAATTAGAATATGTGGATTACTGTTAATTGGATTTCATAAGAACCTTAATAGAAGAAACAAAGGTCACTAAAGGGACAGTGGTCAAGAAAACTTTTGTTTTATGAGTAGGAAATTACATACATTCTTAGAGGAGAATAGGAAGTTAAGACCCAGGTTCACAAAACTATTTTATTTTTTTTTATATTCTCAAATGAAAGGTTCAAATGAAGACGACTTCTGTTTATTAGAATTTTGAAACATAATTCAATAAAGTTCAGAGAGAGGAGAATGCTGCCACTGTATTTGCTGCTGTGCGTCTGCACTGTGAAAGAAGTGTTCCTGGTAAACATAAGCTTTGAGCTGGCAACTCTACTGTTATTTTATTTTTCTAAAATGAAATAATACATCCTTCCTGATCTTTAAGAGGTATAAAATATAAAAGATTAAGAAGAATCCTCTTTCTGTAAATTTTCAGTTCTTAATGGAACATAGTGAATTATTTGTATTTTATGATTGAATGAAGATGGACAGTTTATACCACTAAAATTTTGACTAGATCTGAGCATTTAAGTGAGCTAAATGCTAGGATCTAAATGATTATTCATTTGGTGCACCATTTCTTTAATCAAAGTAGAGTCCTGCCAGATTTCAAATGGGAATGTGTTTCAATGGAATATGTTTATTTCAACATTTGACAAGAAAAGTAAGAAATTTCCATCTCTTGTTTAGCTTTGAAACTCATTTGGGGGGGGGCTATATGAAACATATATTTTTATATAAAATATGTTTTGTATAAAATGTATATATATATATATTATTCAAAATTATAAAGTCAAAACACATCATCCAAATTAAACATTTCAAATCAACGGGAGCAGAGTTCCTTTTCTAAAGGAGAGCTTAGTCTTCCTTTACTGTGTGAAGCACCTCGTCTGTTGGGCTTGCCAAGCACAAGACACTGTTGCCCACTCCATATGTTGCACAGGAATATGTAGCCAGGCCTTCTAGCATCCCTGTGTGCAAGTACTTGATGGCTGGCAGAATAGCTAC
Source organism: Tichodroma muraria (assembly GCA_013390105.1). Lineage (NCBI taxonomy): Eukaryota > Metazoa > Chordata > Aves > Passeriformes > Sittidae > Tichodroma > Tichodroma muraria. The sequence continues at coordinate 15,028 of WAAG01030256.1, forward strand.
AAATTGTGCTCTATTACAGAGCTTCAAAGACTGTCAAGATCATATGTAGTTTGTCTAGGAGATAAAATGCATATGGTGTTTTTCACATCAAAGCAAATCTTATTTGTCCCCTTTAATTTCCAAACTAAATATATATATAGATACATATTTGTATATTGCATATTTTTCATTAGAAATAACCACTATCAGCTAGTTAGTCTCAGTTTTGAGCTCTGTGAAGTCAAAAATCATATGTATTCATTAGAATGTATTTCTGTGTATACTTTATGAAAGCATTTTGTCCTTATGGAACTGATAAATTGAGTATACACAAACAGCTTTGAAATAAATTTAGTAAGGAACTATCTTTTTATTACTGCATAGATTACTTGCTGACCGTAAGCAAGTTTTTAGATAAAAGAACTTCCAGTGAGGGTTAAAACTAATTGACTTTTTTTGGTTGGTTTTTCATTGTAAATCCTTAGGAAGCTTAAAAACATTGCTTTAGTCAATTTGCTGAAGAAGGCTTTCATTAGAGATATACTGAGCAGTGCTTTAATCAGTACATAAATCCACCAATTTCAGATAATTGGTGCTAATCATCATTTCTCAACATAAAAGGACTTGAGCAAGGATTTTTGTCAACAGCAAAGCTGAATGATACACAAAGGCACAAGGCCTTTCAGTCACCTTGCAAACTCACCCTCACTCGTAGCTGTTCACTGTGGTGAACTTGTGCTAGATGTACCAAAGGCCACAGACTAATAAAAATCACATATCTGGAATTATGAATCTTGACCACCTTGCAAGAAATCTTTTGTCCTGTATAGGCACCCACCTGCATGTTCATAACAGGTAAACAGGTCAGGTAGCACCGAGTGGCTTGTGTTCAGGCAATTATGCTTACTCCCTCTTTAGTGAAGCAGGATAACTGCATTTGGTCTGCTTTCTTTTGGATTCTCCTCAGCAGTTCCTCCTGACCCTTGAGCAGTGACCAAGAAGTGTTTGGAAAGCCCATGAGTTTAGACTGGCCACAGTTTTGCCATGGACTCTACCAGCATTCAGCACCGTGTTTTGTGTTCTATTACAGATGTGGCCCCTTTTCACAAAGACTGAGGTGCCTGACAAATAGTGTCCAAGATACTCCATCCATTCAAAAAAATAGGAACTTGGGAGCAACTGGAATCTGTTCTCTTCTATCATGTAGTAATAAGGCATAAGCATGAGAAAGTCTTTGGGTTTTTTAAGAAGTGTTGGCTATCATGTTTGAAGATATACTAATTATTTTGAAGATCATTTGCTTGAAAAGAATACTGGTAAGTTCAACACCTTTGTTAGCCCTGAAAAAACTCAAAAGGCCCAACTCTGTCTATTAAAGACTATGCTTCCCTCAGGTCATTCTGAAATGAAAAAGAACAGAGAGGATTATCTTGCCTTCCCCTCACTAAAAATGGTCAGTTGTACAGCAAAAAGATTTACTCATACGTGACAGAGGAGAAAAAATTGTGTTACTGCACAGTGGGACTGCAAAGGCTGCAGTAGGACAACTGTGAACTAACCAACTGTTCTGGAATGCAGCCTTGCCACCCACTCACATTGAGAGCCAGAACAGGAGGCTCCAAGCACACCTTGTACCTTGTTGCAGATCTTGCTTGTAAGATTTGGGCTGTAATTGTCTAAATGGTTCTCCTCACCTGACCCAAACAATAGGCTTTTGGTTAGGATTGTTACCAGCCATGGAAATATTCTGGGTTTGAATCCCTTCAAGGCTGAAAAGAGAAATCAACTGGTCTTTTTTCTTCAGGAGAAGTGCTTTAAATCCTAGTTTATGATATAAAAGTTGGGAACAGTATATTTATGTTGTTTTAAAAATAGATCTCCACAGTGAATTTTTCAGCCACCTAAATCAAATGTAAGTTTTCTAGGACAGGTAGAAGAGGTCTCAGCAGACTTGGTAAATGAATGCCTGGTTACCAGACATGTCTAGTCCACAAAATTGGGTTATTGAAACCAGGTTTTTGAAAACAAATATGTTAGATTTTAAAATGCAAGTAATTTTCACATGTTTGAGATTTAAATTATTTAAGTCTGGCTTTATACCTCTCAGATGGCTCCTATGAGAAACAGATGGCATAAGTCTAACGATAATGTATAGGACAAGGTCTCCGTTGTAAAGTAATTTTAAAAATTTCAATCACAAAATTCAAAGATTGGCAAATGTTGCACCAGCATTTTCTAGTGCACCAACAGTTTCTAGATGCAGTTTCACAGGATAGGAAGCGTTCTTCATCCAGATGTCTGATTTTAAGGCATATTTTAATGTTAAGAACATAAGAATCACCTTCTTGGAACAGATCAGTATTCCATGCTGTCTTCCAGGGAGCAGTGTTAGAGGCATAATGTCACAATGTTGCATCTGAAAATCAGTGCATAATAATTACCAGTGCAAAATCATGCAGATTTTCACTATCTACTAATCTATCTAATATCATATTCCTCTTTTGTATCATACATGCTTACATTTTTAATTAGGCACTTCGTAAAAGAATGTTGTAGTTTAGCCGTGATTGGCCAATGTATATTACTGACACTTGATAAAACCAATGAAAGCGTGGGTACGCCTTTGTGAATACACCTTTTAAGTGCAAACGCGGGAACCAGCTCTCTCTCGGTTTCCGGCTGGAGCAGAGGTAACAAGCACGGCCTCACCGCTCTCCCGCGGCCCTCAGGGCCTGTCGGGGGCCGGGCCTGGCGCGGCCGGGAGGGGGGTAAAAGATCGTGGAGCCGAGCCACGGCCGCTGATATCTGACCGATGGAGTTCGAGCTGCTTTTCCCACCGGCGCGGCCTCTGAAGGAGTTTCCTAGAACTGTCCTAGAGTCACGAGACATCATGCCGCTGAGACCGGGGGCGGTGGGGGGGAAGGCCCTGACAGGATCGGGCTGCCCGAACAATTTACTCCAAGACTGATTCTGCCCTGATAAGACCGAGGGGTGGAAAAAAGAGTCTATTAAACCCCTCTCCTCAGCCGCAAGTGTCCAGCCAGGGGCTGAGGTCAGAAGCAGCCTTGTAACTTTACAACCCCGAGAGAAAGAGAAAGCTACAGCCCAGCAGGTCTGAAATCTATCACCTGACTGCTTTGGCATTGCTGCTGCCTTTGTTACCTCCTTAAATACTCAGATGAAACCAGAAAACTTCTGTCCTCTCTTGAGTGAAAGAAAAGCCAAAGTGAAGACACATAAAGAGACCACATAAAGATATTTATAGTCAGAAAAGAAAGTAATACTTTAAATGGAAGGAAGATAAGGAGTTGTTTTATTTTCTACATTAAAATNAGATGTTCCAGGCGGCTGTTATCATGGAAAGTTTGTTTTGTCTTGTTTTGGTTTTTTGTTCCATAGCAAGTAAGAGATGCTCCAATCCCTAGAAGAATTGAAGAAAGACTATTCTAGAATTGAGAAAACTGACTGAAAATTCTAAATGTGATTTCTGTGTGTTGTCAATGAGAATGAAAGAAATTTTGGTAATAGAAGAAGAATGTTTTGAAAAGTTTTATTCTAATTCTTAGAGGTTTTTTTTCTTTCTTTTTGTGTTAGTTAATAAAGTCTGTTCTTTTCAAGTTTAAGCCTGCTTTGTTCTTAATTACAGAATTTTAAATTGGCAACCCAAATTAATATTTTCTGTCTGGTTTCAGACTGAAACCATGACAAATATAAATCTAGTTTCTGAGCAAAATACCATCTTCCCCAGAATCAGCTTTTCTTCTGCAAGATGAAGTAGTCACCTCGCCACTGCAAATATGTCTGAAATGCTATGGTCAGGAAAAAGACAGGTCAGAATAGATGGCCATTGTGGTGTTTTCTGGAGTAAAATCTATGCTACATAGTACTGTAACCATGCATTGTGTGATCTTAAACTACCTGAAATCCACGTGGGCTTAGCTAAATTAATGCACAGGCTTTACAGCCTATGTCGTCTTCCATTTTGCAAAGTTCAGCTGGCAAAATATAACAGGATGAATTTAGGGCTTTGTTAGGCATATCTGAATGGAAAGAACAATGTTTTTGAAGTAGAATGTGGAACTTTAGCCACCTGTCTCCAATTATACTCAGTGTGACTGCAAGATTAAAATACCATCTAGCTCACTGTGAAAATATGTGCCATAGCATCTCCTTTTAGCTCAAGAGCATTAATCCTAATAACAGCCCAACAGAGAATCAATTTTATTTTGATACTCTCAGTGGTTAAATATTTTATACAGAGCTCTGGCAACACTTCAAAAACTCTCAAACACAAAATTGGAGTTGAAAATGTACTGGCACTGACAAAAACTGCATGTGAAAGAGATTTTGCTAATTGAATGACTAGCACAAATGGTAGCCAAGAGAAGTACATTCACCTGAAAATTTCATATGAAGCAGAATATGGAATCAAAAAACCTGTGAAAATCAAAAAAACTGAAGTTCAATTATCAAATTGGAATGTTGCTGTCATTATATTATTATTATTATTATTATTATTATTATTATTATTATTAGTGCATGGCTACTTTGCCCTTTGAAAAATCTATGCAAAACTGGCCAGTACTTTGGTTCTACTGTACATAAAATTCTGTAACTGATATTGATGCCAGATTTACTTTCTAGACTTCCTCTATTCTTATTCTGAGTAATAAGACTCCAAGTTAATAACACCCTTGAGAAATCAAGTGCAAGCCATAACAAAAGTCATTCATAGCCTTTCAAGTTGATAATTAAGTAATATTTCTGACAAACTCACAGCCTGAAGGTAAAAAGATTAGCAAACCTGGGCCATCCTGACAGAAAAGTTAGCTATGGAGATACTGCTGAAGGTATCATTATTATATTTAGGGTGTTTAAACATGAATGTCCATTTTAAGTTTCAGATGTTTCATTTCAAAGTACAAACAGGTACATTTGCATTAACTACAGCTGTCTAAGATTTTTTGTGTTGTTTAACAAGTGCTCCTGTTTAAATTCCTTTCTAGAAAAAAAGGCCAAAATTGACTCTGAAAGAGAGAGTAGCCATTGAATCAGACTCAGAAATTTGTACCTAACATTTTTCATGCAAGATTCTGATCCTAAACAGGACAGGTTGGACTGTCTTTACTGCTTCACATAGTAATATGCTTTAGAGATGTTAATTCTGGAGAAGGTAAACAAGCCAAGTACTAGACCTTTTCACAGCAGGGATCTTTGAATTACCTTTACATCAGTGCCCTTTTTTATTCCAGATAGTAATAACTCATAATCAGTTAATGGAAGAAATCTAACAGTCTGCATTTGGTATACAAAGCACTAGAGATGCTAAATTTATAGAAGCACTTATATTAGAAAAAAAATGTTGTTTCCCTTTCTGCTCCTTAGCGCTGAAGCATTTAATCTCTTACTGTCTTTGGAAAAATAACATCTTCCATTTTCAAATGGGGCAGATCAGATATGCAGAACTGAATCCCTGAGTGTCTATAAAGAACAAAATTCGGCTTCAAATTGTGTGATGTCCTGTTCCAGTTCTGCAAAGACCATAAACTTTACATGATATGTTGAAAGTTATAATATGTAACCTCCCTGCAAGGTGCAAAAACACTGTGGCGAGATAGAAACAGACCTCACATCTTTTCTATACCTTTACATCATATTTCATCCTTCAGCCCCGTACAATACATAAAAGAATAAATTTCAAAATGAAAGGACATAAATGATCTATTTTTATTACTATTATTTTGCAGAACAACATAATCCCAATGCCATTCCTGTTAAAAAGAAAGTCTATCATATAAACCAGAACAGTATTTGAACAAATGGATCCAAAGGATCAAGTGTATGAAATATAATTCAATGCAGCACAATTTAGGTCATTGAAAACACCACAATATAGAGGACCCTGGACAGATGACTAGCAATGCTGTGTTTTGATCCTGATAAATGAAGGATTTTTCCATATCTTCTGAATGCTAGTCGGGCTGTAGAATTGCTCTTAGTGCACTCCTTGGCATTTTCTTTCAACATGCCCTTTGTGTTTGTTGGACTTCTTGTCATGCCAGCACACTGCCATCTCCTCTGCTCACTCAGACGGCTTTACTCTTATCACTCATCACCTGAATTTTGTGCAGAATCATCAGTACTGAAAGGATTCTCATACGCCTGTCGAGGAAAGGAACTTTTTATTTTTGTGCACCTGCTGCACATTTGTTTGCCTTTCTTTACAGAAGATTTATACCAATTCTGGAAAATAGCGACACACTCCAATTAAACTACATAGGGTGATAAAATATCCTGTGCTGGAAGGACACAGAAAAATCATTGAGGTTCAACTCCTGGGCCTGCACAGGGTACCCCAAAAGTCACTCCGTGTGCCTGAGAGCATTGTTCAAACACTTCTTGAGCTCTGTCAGTCTTGGTGCTGTGATCACTTCCCTGAAGACCCTGTTCCAGTGCCCAGTCACCCTCTGAGTGAAAAACTTCTTCCTGATATTCAAACTAAACCTCCCCTGTCTTGCTTCATGCTGTTTCTTTTGGTCTTATCACTGTCACCACAGAGCAGAGATCACTCCCTGCCCCTCCTCTTCCCCTCATGAGGAAGCTGTAACTGCAGTGAGGTCTCCCCTCCATCTCCTCCAGGCTAAACAGCCTCACACAGCTTCCTCTCCAGACTCTTCGCCATCTTCATTGCCCTCCTTTGGATGTTCTCTAATAGTTGAATATTTTTCTGATATTGTTCTCATACAGGGCTCGAGGCAAGGCTGCATCAACATAGATGATGTGTGGGGTTACTTTTTATTTTTTTTCAGAAAATAGTTCATTTTTTTAATTAATCCAATTTAAACCAGTGGATTAATTAAAAAAATGAACTATTTTCTGAAAAAAAATATATAAATTTTAAACAATCCTATTGTTAAATTTTCAATATAAAGTGCTCAAAAGACAGAGGCAAAAGTGTTACTGTGATCCCTATTATGCTCTTTAGTATTACACCATAATTTTTTTGTGAAAGAGGACAATTCCCCTGGCATCCCTGCAACTCTTGTACTTGAAAACTTAGGTAATAATATTGAGTCTGACTTATGAATCATGGCCCTGACTAAGTCACTTCACTCCTGTTTATCCTCCTGTATAACATGAAGAGGAATTTTCTTCTCCATTAATTCATTTTATATACAGGAGAACAGTAGAGTGTTTCTGTGCCACATATACTGACCAACATCTGTGTTACTACCCTCTTACAGGAATTCAAAGAGTAAATGTTATTGGTGGACAATTAAAATAGACAATAAAATGATTCACTATTCACTATCCTTCAGTTCATACCATTTATCTACACTCTTGTTCATCTCTGTCTAAACTCATAGTGCTGTTTCTCATTGCACTTTTGAACAAATAATGGGAGCCAAAAATTCATATCACGTCTGCTTTCAATATTTATGAGTTATGATAATATAAGGCCTCAGTTAGCATAAAGCAAATAGAAAAACAGCCTTTAAGTAAAAGTCAAAGCTAACTGTACATGAGAGTTCATACTGCTGGCTTCTTTGCAGAATTTCAAACCTATCCTCGTTACAAGTCACAGGGACTCCTGCAATGACCGCTTACTTCCCTGGAGGTGGTAAGGTTTGCCTTGTGCTTTACCTCACAGTCATTGGCATGTTTACATGCAACGTCTTGGGGAATCCAGATGTTTGGGAAGTAGCTGGCGCACATACTTCTGGAAAAAATATGTCCTTTGCTGTTGTGGTGTGTGTATGTGTTTGTTATTAATGCTCTGCTGTTAATGGATTTGTCTGTTACCCCCATGTTAATGGTTTAGTCCAAGTTGTACCCTCCTACCCTTACAGAAAGTTAACAAAGTCTCCTCTCACCTCAGTTGTCAGTCTACCCAAGTGACAGTCCTTTAATTCAGCTCCTTCCCTGCCTGTCATTGTTACCCTGCCTCTTGTTCCTGAACCTTCCCTGTCAATCCCAGTTTGGACTAATCCCTGATGGTACACACACACACACACACACACCCCCGGAAATCCCCTAATCCCCGACACCCCATTGGTGTGTTCAACTATTCTCCTCCCATGGGGTTCCTCATTGGTTTGAGTATTGTAAACCCCACTTTGTGCTCCTCCCCACTCCCCACCTTATTGGTTGTAGATTTGTATCCGCCCCTGAGACCTTCCCCTGTATAAAAACCCCTGCACACTCCAAATAACTGTTTTTTGACCCTGGTTCCTTCATCCTTGTGGGACTTGTGGAACCCATACAGGAGACCTTCTCTTTGTCCTTGCCTCCAAGCTGCGCCTGATAGCCGTCGTAGTGCCACAGAGCATTCAGCTCTAAGCTGCACCTCAGACCGACCTGCTTCTGAGTGTGTCCCACTCTTGGCATGGTGCCTCGAGTGAGGCAGCCAGCTCCGGCACCGCATCACTTTGCAATGATACATCACCAAAACCAGGCAGAAAAGCTGCACAAATTCTTTTACTGAATGGCCTTCAAAAGAAAGAATGGGGTCTGTAGACCATGTGAGCAAAATCAGCCTGCAAGGGCAAAGAGTGTCTATCTGACACCGCTAAACTTGTCTCTAGCAGCTCTTGCCTATTAGAGAAGAACACATCATAATTTTTTTTGTTTGAAGTTCTTTTGCTGTGATACCTAAGGGTAATGTATGCAATCTAGCATGCATGCATCTAGCTTGTCAAAGATAAGGACAAAAGCAGAAATATTAAATAACTTTGCCTTTCACTTTTTTTCTGGACCTTTGTTTCAAATTTAAATCAGTTTTTTGCATTTACCTGGAAATATCTTGGAAAACATTTATATGTAATATTTTAGATGTTCTGGGTTTTAAAAGGGGAACCAACCAACGAATCTAAAACCTGTGTGTCAGGCTTTTCCTGTTATCTTCAAACTTCAGCAGTCTCTGGTTGTGGAGTCTTAGCTGCAGACATGGGGGAAATGTGTGCAGTCCAGAGACTTCAAGAGAGTTACAAGACAGCTGGTTCTGGGAAAAGGAAACAAAGACTTGTAATAGCATAGTGGTACATGCAAGGAAAATTTGTGAAACCCATTTCCAGCACCATGGCATGGTGTGGATGGCAGAGTGTGGTTGGTTTGATCTTGTTGGAGCAATGTGCACTGCAGACATACTTCATTCTAAAAAAGCAATCTGACCATTTCTTACCTTAAATTAGAGGAAATTACAGGAACACAGAGGAAAAGCTGCTTTTTTTAGTTTCCCCAGTATTATCCACTTTTGCAGCCTTCCTATTATGAATAAAATCAGTTGCGCTTTGCTATCCAGCAGTTACAGCCAGTCATTGAGGTTTTTTTCACTCAAGCAAAAGAGGTAAAAAAATAGTAACCTTTTGAGCAACAGAGATGGCACTCTGACACAGGTTCCTTTTGGTAATGCCATAATTCTAATAGATTTGTCTCATTTACAGACAAATATAAACCCAAATAGAAGATAATTTAATGTCTGGAAAATATATCAACTGTCCAAAGGATATTTATAAAACATACGGGCAGTGACAATTTTGGGTTCTTTTTATTTTCTGACTTGCTGGGCTTTTAGCCATTTGCTTCTTTCTGCTTTCCGTGCATTTTGCTGTGAAGTCATTTGTGCCTCAGAGTCAGAAAGCACTGTAAGGTGCACTTAAAAGAGGTATGTCTCCTGTTTCTGAAGCTGAAGCTAAAATATCAACTTTTTTCTTCCTCAGCAAGTGAAATGCTAGTAGTGATACAGCTGTTTTCTGAAATCTAAAAGCAAGAAAGAAAAATGGCAAGGCTTACTGTTGTAAGTTTTGGTGACAATAAATCTCCAACCAGTTAAAGAGGAGACCTCACTGCTGCAGGGGTCAGTATTTATAGTCGCCAGGCAAATTCACATATGAAAGGAAACCATCAGGTCAGAGCTGGCCACTGTGTGGAGGATCACTGCTGACAATAGAACAGGAATAGTTCTTTCTTTATCCATAATTCAACATGACTTACATCAATGAATTCAGTTGTACCATTAAGATTTAATGTCCCATTGCTTCAGAATGAAATAAACGTTGTGTTTCATGAAACATCTCTGTATAATATTATATTTAGAGATCTACTTGTTCCCTAGGCTCAGCTACTGATCCAAGATAGACTGGCCAAATGGATTATATCATCTGTATGTAAGGGATCAGGAACAATAAAATCCAGTTTTATTGCCATTTACTTTATTTTTCTCTGAAAATGAGAGAGAGATACAGACCAACAAATTATAGACAAAACAAGTGAAAAGATCCTCTTTAAGCAAATATATGTATTCTTATATATTTAATATATTTATAAATATTTGATATATTTTTATTGTGATACATGTATATATTATGAGATACATATATCATGATATATATATCATACTAAAATACACAAGATGAGTTAAATATAGAAATAGATGACTGCGGGTAGCCCTCGAGCAGGTGCTGTCGGGTGCCCGCCTTCCCAAGAGCGTCTCCGCTATGGGTGGCAGCGACAGGTCCCTCAGCCCACCAGATGCCCGAGCCCGGATGTGGTAATGGTGGTCTCACCAGGAAGCAAGAGGACTCTTTGCTTGGAGTATCCCAACTGTGAGTTTATTTGAGGAACAGAGGAGAAGGTTTAGAGCAGGAAAGACAACCACAGCTGAAAGGGTCCANCTCGAGTGAGGCAGCCAGCTCCGGCACCGCATCACTTTGCAATGATACATCACCAAAACCAGGCAGAAAAGCTGCACAAATTCTTTTACTGAATGGCCTTCAAAAGAAAGAATGGGGTCTGTAGACCATGTGAGCAAAATCAGCCTGCAAGGGCAAAGAGTGTCTATCTGACACCTCTAAACTTGTCTCTAGCAGCTCTTGCCTATTAGAGAAGAACACATCATAATTTTTTTTGTTTGAAGTTCTTTTGCTGTGATACCTAAGGGTAATGTATGCAATCTAGCATGCATGCATCTAGCTTGTCAAAGATAAGGACAAAAGCAGAAATATTAAATAACTTTGCCTTTCACTTTTTTTCTGGACCTTTGTTTCAAATTTAAATCAGTTTTTTGCATTTACCTGGAAATATCTTGGAAAACATTTATATGTAATATTTTAGATGTTCTGGGTTTTAAAAGGGGAACCAACCAACGAATCTAAAACCTGTGTGTCAGGCTTTTCCTGTTATCTTCAAACTTCAGCAGTCTCTGGTTGTGGAGTCTTAGCTGCAGACATGGGGGAAATGTGTGCAGTCCAGAGACTTCAAGAGAGTTACAAGACAGCTGGTTCTGGGAAAAGGAAACAAAGACTTGTAATAGCATAGTGGTACATGCAAGGAAAATTTGTGAAACCCATTTCCAGCACCATGGCATGGTGTGGATGGCAGAGTGTGGTTGGTTTGATCTTGTTGGAGCAATGTGCACTGCAGACATACTTCATTCTAAAAAAGCAATCTGACCATTTCTTACCTTAAATTAGAGGAAATTACAGGAACACAGAGGAAAAGCTGCTTTTTTTAGTTTCCCCAGTATTATCCACTTTTGCAGCCTTCCTATTATGAATAAAATCAGTTGCGCTTTGCTATCCAGCAGTTACAGCCAGTCATTGAGGTTTTTTTCACTCAAGCAAAAGAGGTAAAAAAATAGTAACCTTTTGAGCAACAGAGATGGCACTCTGACACAGGTTCCTTTTGGTAATGCCATAATTCTAATAGATTTGTCTCATTTACAGACAAATATAAACCCAAATAGAAGATAATTTAATGTCTGGAAAATATATCAACTGTCCAAAGGATATTTATAAAACATACGGGCAGTGACAATTTTGGGTTCTTTTTATTTTCTGACTTGCTGGGCTTTTAGCCATTTGCTTCTTTCTGCTTTCCGTGCATTTTGCTGTGAAGTCATTTGTGCCTCAGAGTCAGAAAGCACTGTAAGGTGCACTTAAAAGAGGTATGTCTCCTGTTTCTGAAGCTGAAGCTAAAATATCAACTTTTTTCTTCCTCAGCAAGTGAAATGCTAGTAGTGATACAGCTGTTTTCTGAAATCTAAAAGCAAGAAAGAAAAATGGCAAGGCTTACTGTTGTAAGTTTTGGTGACAATAAATCTCCAACCAGTTAAAGAGGAGACCTCACTGCTGCAGGGGTCAGTATTTATAGTCGCCAGGCAAATTCACATATGAAAGGAAACCATCAGGTCAGAGCTGGCCACTGTGTGGAGGATCACTGCTGACAATAGAACAGGAATAGTTCTTTCTTTATCCATAATTCAACATGACTTACATCAATGAATTCAGTTGTACCATTAAGATTTAATGTCCCATTGCTTCAGAATGAAATAAACGTTGTGTTTCATGAAACATCTCTGTATAATATTATATTTAGAGATCTACTTGTTCCCTAGGCTCAGCTACTGATCCAAGATAGACTGGCCAAATGGATTATATCATCTGTATGTAAGGGATCAGGAACAATAAAATCCAGTTTTATTGCCATTTACTTTATTTTTCTCTGAAAATGAGAGAGAGATACAGACCAACAAATTATAGACAAAACAAGTGAAAAGATCCTCTTTAAGCAAATATATGTATTCTTATATATTTAATATATTTATAAATATTTGATATATTTTTATTGTGATACATGTATATATTATGAGATACATATATCATGATATATATATCATACTAAAATACACAAGATGAGTTAAATATAGAAATAGATGACTGCGGGTAGCCCTCGAGCAGGTGCTGTCGGGTGCCCGCCTTCCCAAGAGCGTCTCCGCTATGGGTGGCAGCGACAGGTCCCTCAGCCCACCAGATGCCCGAGCCCGGATGTGGTAATGGTGGTCTCACCAGGAAGCAAGAGGACTCTTTGCTTGGAGTATCCCAACTGTGAGTTTATTTGAGGAACAGAGGAGAAGGTTTAGAGCAGGAAAGACAACCACAGCTGAAAGGGTCCAGGGGCAAAGAGCAAAAACAGGAGGGGGGTTAGGGTATATAACAATGGAGTAACAGGAGAGGCCAAGGTACAAAGGTCCAATCAGGGAAGGAGTTGTAGAGGAGTGAATTAACTTGGAACCAATGGAGGAACAGTAGGGGTGTGGAACTCAGGGGAACAACCAGTGGGGAAACTGGGGATACAGAACTTTCTTGAACAGGGGAAGGAACTCCAGATGAGGGACAGCAGCTCTGTGGGCGAGGACTCTGAGGGGAGTGGCTAAATCAGAGATCCCTGCCAAGGCATTTCTGCCTTACCACAGGTGCCACTGTCTCCCACAGATGACTTGAATCCCTGATAATTTGACAGCCACTCTGTCCCCTGTTGGAAGTTGTTCCTGGTCTGATCCTCACATCAGAATAAAGAATCACCAACTCCTTTAACTTTATCTAGGCATTTTCTGATTTGTAATTTAAACTCTTCTGTTTAGTGGGTGATCGGCACTGATGCCTTGGCAAGTAGAGTCTTGCTATTTTGCTGCTTTTTATATTCTTACATTGAGAATAATTTATGATATATAAGATTTTTCTTTTAAATACAATGTAATTCTTTAATTAAGGATTTTCAGCCTCTTAAAAAAAATAGGCAGCTTTTTCTGCATTGCATTTTCAAGGTCTATAGTTTGCAAAAATGAAGGGGACCTTTATATATGGAATTGAAAATTAATGGTATTGAATCAACTGGGTGACATGGCATCTCAGGAAAGGAAGATTGATAACAATGGTTAACACTCCAATGGAAAAAGCCATAATAGAATCTAGTGTTTGAAAAAGGAAACTGCAGAGATTCAGATGAATATTGAAACAAAAAAGTTTAATCAAAGACAATTAATTGCACAAACTAGCCCTGAACCATTTGTTGTAGTTTTAAATTAAAACTGAGTATCTTTCAAAAGTCTATGATGTAGATACAATATTGCAATTATGTGCCTGAGATAGGTATTTATCAGTTCTTCTGTCTTGGGAAATCTAAGAAACAACCACCAATTCTTACAATGTTTTATAATTTAGGTAATTAAAAGTGTCATTGATATTTTGATTAATGGCAATTTAAAAATTTTATTAATGAAGTGGCATTGTTACACATTAAGAGTACTCAAAGTTACAAAATGTCAAAACACAGTTTGTCAACGTAGTAATTTATAAATTGGGCAAATCCAGCTATATTTTTGTGTCAGCAGTCAATGGCAACAATGAGGCTAACCAACTGTCGTGGTTTCAGTGTGAACCAGACAGAAAACTATTAATTTGGGTTGCCAATTTAGAAAGGAAATTAAAAAAA
>WAAG01030256.1:30256-58013 GCA_013390105.1 Tichodroma muraria
TTCCCGCGTTTGCACTTAAAAGGTGCATTCGCAAAAGGCGTACCCACGCTTTCATTGGCTTTATCAAGTGTCAGTAATATACGTTGGCCAATCACGGCCAAACTACTACACCAACACAGTGCAGTATTATATATAGCTTTTCCTAAAGAAGGCAATAGGGATATACTAGAAACATCTTAACTGACTTATATATATATACATATGAAGAATTAAATAGAATTTCGTAAATTTAATTTTAGACATATAAACTTTTTCTTGGTTGAAACTTCAAAAATATTCCTGGGAAATTTCAGCTTATATCATTACGGTGGACTAAAAAGCAGGTGAAAATGCTTTTTTACAGAGGAAAATCTTCATCAGTCTTATCTTTAGATAAACTTAGCTGCAAGGTTTTGCTCTTTAACATCTACAGAAATTTGTCTTAGTTCATACTGAAACAAGACTGTATTTTAGCCCGCCATATTTGCTCATTTTGAGAGGAATTGGTCTACCCACCATCCTCTCAAACACTCTAGTCCAAGCAAGTCATGCATCCTCAGCAGGCAGTGATAAGATGTAAATGTCTTCAGTGATTGATTTGTCCTGTCGAGGTTTAGAGATCAGGATGGCAAATATGCAGCTTCTAGAAGAGCTTCTCGCTTATTGACTGTAAAAACAGCATCAGTGATAAGCCTAAATTGAACTTTCAGCTTGTAAATTGTAAAAGTGATATATGAAATTCCAACAGTTTATGATCTTCCTTAACAAGCCATTCATAAGAAATATTTGGCAGATCACAGCCCAGTCCTCCAACATACAACATATGTTTATGTTTATGTGAATAAATTCTAATTCATGCAAATGCTCATGTACATGAGCATTTGCAATGGAGCTGCTCCTTCCATAGTGGTGGAAGAGCCAGGTGGTGGGTGGCAGAGCCAGGATTGTAGCACCAACCATCCCTCACCTTCCCTCTCAGACCCAAAAGCAAGTCTTCTGACAAAACAGGGTTTTCTTATATAAATAACTTTAGATTTTCTGTGTATACTTCTCTATGAACTAAAGTGATGATACAGCACTCTGCCTATTTTACAGTAAGTTCAAAAATAATGACCATCATCAGATTCACGGTGGATTGTTGGTTTGTTGGTAGCATATTGAGTCAAATGCCCTTCTAAAGTCAAAGTAATAAATATATAGTGTTTTCAATCTACCCGTGTTGCCTTGAGTTATCCTACAATTTTGCTGATAAAATAAATATTTGTGTTCTCTAAGTAGATTGGAAAAATAATTAATGGAGTCCTTCATTATTGTATTAGCAGCTGCATATACAAATGTGCATTTGTGGAAGTTGTTATCCAAACTTTTTATGGCACTAAATAGAAGCTAATTGTCATCTAAATTCCCCATTGACAGCCAGTTTATAATGCCAATTCACCTATTAGCATCCTCAGTTATTCATGAATAGAATAACAGGTGGAACACTGCAAATGTTAATCTAGGAAATATCTAAAATGCTTTGTGAATGAAAAGTACTGCTATGATTG
This sequence comes from Tichodroma muraria, assembly GCA_013390105.1. Classification (NCBI taxonomy): domain Eukaryota; kingdom Metazoa; phylum Chordata; class Aves; order Passeriformes; family Sittidae; genus Tichodroma; species Tichodroma muraria. Next base: position 31,783 of record WAAG01030256.1, read on the forward strand.
AAGCCATTCACTGATTAGATTATGAAGGAAAAGGTTAAAAGCATGTTAACCTTGATACCTCAAAAGTATTGTTTCCTTTACTGAAGATGAATCCAAAATATCCATCAAATCCTGTCTTTACTGAAAGGTGAACCTGTCATATCCTAAAGATAAAAAGAATTAACTTTATTTCTATCAAATATCTGTCAGCAAATTAACTAAAAATTATAATTCAAATCAATCAGCAATAAAGGAGTAAGGCCCAATTTTTTCAGTAAGTTTTGATCAGGAATTATCACATTGAAATTTAGCCAACTACAAATTTAAGGTTTGATTTAGTCATTTATTGTTTCTCCCAAATCAATTTATAGAAATTGGCATTTATAAAGAACAAGCACCTACCTTAATAGGAGAGAAGAAAATTTTCTCTCTGTGTTGACTTAGAATTCTGAGTCTAACAAACTGAATACCTGACTTTGAGATGGCTGCTTCATTTCCTCAGCACCAGGAGTTATTTCTGCTAATAATACATGATCTTTCAACCACGTCAGATATACAGTCTGAACTTCTCATTACTGCCATAACTATCAGAGTTTAAGGTACCTTAAGTGACACGGCTAACTCCTGCTCAGGATCACTGCCCTGCAGCTGCACTCAGCCCAGCCTGATGTGCAGAGAAGGTGTTTGCCATGGATAACCTGCTGGAAATTTGGCACTGACAGGCAGTCTCAGGGCTTGCAACACCACACTAAACAACAGAGTAAGACAATTATATCTCTTTCCTTTTAAATTGTTTTTTTTATCCATGTTAAATGTCAGATAAGCTTGAGATGTCTTATGTAGGAATGGGAATAACTGGGGGGTTGCTTTGATTTCTTGGTCAGCATTCAATACAGTATCTACTGATATTCTTAGAAGCTCTGAAAATGAAGTATGATTACTTTTCCTTTCCTCTGCTAGCATATTTTTGGTAGTTCCTAAATTAACCTTCTATTTTTTTCTTAAAACTTATGTTTGAATTTAATTTTACTCTGTAAATGTGTTTTTCTGTCATAAATCTCAAAAGTCTGAAAATCTACCCACTTCAGACAGGTGTCCAGAAGGTGATAAAACCTCAAAGTATGTGCTGTCCTACAACATCAGCTGAAAATAAAAACTAGCATCCATGATCATTCCTGGGCCCTGGTCAAAAGTGACTGCTTCACTTTTTTGATATTCCCCCAGGAGACATCAATGAACATATTATTCCACTCGAATTCATGTTAAGCTAGTGAGTGGCATTTATACTTCAAATGCATCTGCAGTTCTTGTAGTTATATACAATATGCCTTTTCCTGAATGGGATTTTTCCTGAAGATAATTGTCGACATTTCTTTTCTAAGAAAAATTATTTACCCCATATGAAGTGAGGGGAGAGGATGCATAAGTGATCACACAGAGGAAGATACTGAGATGTGAAGTAGCAGGTATGTATTTGGCAACAAAAATAATTCAAAATTTAAAAATACTTGCTTTAGCCTGTGTTGTGAGTGAAGGACTTACAGAAACAGATTCAGGGGTAGAAAAATAAGGAAGTGAGTAATTTATATTTATTTAGGGGGGATGATGAAAGGGATGAGATGTGCATTACTTTGAACTGGCAGTCACCTTAGCAGATCTGTTGAGTCATCTGTGTGGTACTGTGTTGAGTCATAATGTATTGTTAGGTGGCACTGCAATCACAGAAAGACTTACTGAGCAGATTACGTAAGAAAAGTAACTAAATCCCCATTAGAATTCTGCCTGTGACAGTGTAAATTCAGCTGGTGTGCTCGCTGTTTGGAAGAGTCTCGAGTGACTGACAGCCTTGGCGGGGAATGCGATATTTGGGGAGCCTCAGGGCTCCCCTGCTGGGGATAACACCACTGTAGGGAGCTCAGCTGCTCTGTGTCACACAGCCTCAAGGGTGGGCTGGCTGGAGCAGCGAAAGCTATCCTCCTGGAAATGCCCTCCTCTCCACACACAGCACAGCAGAGCCACAAGCGGCATTGAAGTTCACTTGTAATAGTGAGTGAACAAAATACAGCAGCAAGACAATTTATGGTATGTGTTGTAACCCAATTTAATGCACTACTACACTTTATACTGAAAAAAAAAACAAGCACGTTTTTTCTTTTGTTTATTATTAAATGTGGATTATGGGTTGACTGAGATGATGGCAAAAAGGCCAGTGGCTGAATTTGGACTAATTTTCAGAGGGAACAGAAGCACAGAGAAAAATAAACTATATGAAAAATTTAGGCATACCTGCAGCTTTTTATCCTGGGAAATCAGTGATTCCTGTTGAACTAAGATGTTTCTATTACTCTCCTTTGAACAAAGATTTTGTAGAAGTTTAAGTAGACATGTAGGTGTTGCCTCAACTTCTTTTAGGGTAAATTTGAATTCTTACAGTATAGTCAAGATAATTTACTTGGTCTAAGGAGAAGACTTCCTGTCAATACTAAATTCAAGACCCTTTGTCTGGATAAAGTAATAAATTATTTTAGTGGAAGCAGCACCTGATTGTTTAGTGAAACAGGCCAACAATATCGGGCTTTTCGGTTCTTTGGTTTCAAAATAACTTTGTACAGGCTCTCGGAATAAAATCTTTAAAATCTTAACCATGATTCAGTGAGTTCAAAAATTAAAAGGAGTTATGTCTGAGTTAAAGCTTTAGCATATGTGCTTCTTTCCTGTATTATATTACTTTCCTTCTTTTTTAGATTTGAATTCACTGTTACTTGACTGCTGAACAAAATTACCCTAAAGGTTTTGCACATTGAAAAAAAAAGATAATTAGCTTTTTCTGTCTTCTCTACTCACTGAGCTCAGTTGCTATGACAACTAAAATTTTACCACTTAAAATCAGTTCTTTTGATTTCTGCAGTTTAAATAAAAGCCCTAAACACTTAAACTGTGTAAAAAATTCTATCATTTCAAATATTTAGAATCACCTTCTTTAATTGTTCACCTTCTTTAATAGTGACCATGCATAAGAATTTTCTTAATGTCTTCTAAGAGTCAAAGTGGTCTTTTAAAAGTCAAAGAGAACTTCCAAGGGCTACTAATAGCTCAGTGAAACAAGTGTTTGTAGTTCACTAATGATCCTACAAGCTCACTGATAAAGGGATAATAGAGACATTACAGTTGAAGTAAATAATTGCTGTAGTTCTGATGTCGGAAGATGGTATGCGGCACATCCCGCTTTGGCAAACGGAATTTGTATTATTGTTTTGATTGCACTTGGGAAATACAGGTAATGAGGCATTTTTGTGATGGGGTGACATGATGCCCACTTTTTTTAGATACAGCTTTTTCTGGCTGGTAAACTTTCAATTTACTTCCAGCTGTTCTTCACCCTACTGTAAAAGGAAATTTTATTTCCTATTTGAAAAAATCTCCTTTTAGAAATAATAGACCATATGATCTTTCATTGAAAGAGAATAAAACATTTATGTTCCAAAGGCTAGGAAATAGAGGGCTGTTGTTCATCACTGGAGATTTGTGTGAGATCTTGTAGATTTGTGATGTCCATATAAAGAAAAAAATTTAGAATGGGCATCATTCTACTCCCCTCTATTAGTCACGTGGAGCGTAAACCAAAGGTTGATGATTCCATACTTGCATTCCCTGAACATGGTCTGGACAAAATTAGGTACTTCAGAAGTATTTTGAAGATATATTGAAATGCATAGAATCATAAAATAATTTAAATTGGAAAAGATTTTTAAGGTCATCAAGTTCAAGCGTTACTCCAGCAGCACCAAGTCCTCCACCACACCATGTAACTAAGTGCCACATCTACACACCTTTTAAATACCTCCAGAGATGGTGAATCTGTCATTTCCCTGGGCAGCCAGCCAGTTCCAGTGCTTGATGACCCTTTCCATGAGGAATTTTTTTTCCCTAATTCCCAGACTAGCTCATGCTGGCCCAGCTGGAGGCCGTTTCATCCTGTCATCAGGCTGAATCCCACCTCACTACAACCTCCTTTCAGGGAGTTGTGGAGAGTGGTGAGGCACCCCCTGGACTAAACACCAAACACCCCCAGCTCCCCCAGCTGTTCCTTTCACGCTTGTGCTCCAGGCCCTTCACCGCTCCACTGCCCTTCTCTGGACACTCTCTGTCCCCTCAACATGTTTCTGGTCATGAGGGGCCCAAAACTGAACACAAGATTCAAGGTTCAGCCCCACCAGTGCCGAGTACAGGGGCACTGGCAATCACTGGTCAGCCCTGGTCCTGCTGAAATCACTTATTCCTGATACATGGATTGAGATTATAAAAATGGTTGACATGAAGTTATTTCTACAAATAACTCCCTGTGAACTTTTATACATAAAATGAATGGGAAACTATGAAGTTATCTGCCCACAGGGGTTGAAATTGCTCTGCTGGATACATATCCATGAAATATGGCTTTTAAAAAACAAATAAGTTTTGTGTTTTGAAATGTGGTAGCCCAGAAATGGTGACGACTGGGCAGAACTGGAAATGTTGGTCCATCTCTTCCAGTTCTTGTTCTCCAAGAGATGGAACTGTTTCAGGAGGAACTTCAAGCAAAGCAGCTCTTTGTGACTTTTTCACTGTATTGCAGTAAATTGGATTCAAGTCTAGAGCTACACTACATGAAGCAAGGGCATACTTGAATATAAACACAATTGCCATATTGCTTAATTTGCACCCAGTCTCTGTCACAGTTTTAGCTTTTGAATGGTATCCTCTATTGTGTTTTAATCACAGCAGTCACAGAGAACACACCTACTCCTCTTCACTCATCTTTCCCCTGTTACCTTCTTCCTGCCTCCTATGCATGGTTTCTCAGGCTGAAGGCTGTGATATTTAATGAGCAGCCTCACTGTTCTGCTGACAAAGAGATCACCCTCACTGCAACCTTTCCAAATGCATTGCTTCTTCATTTGTATGCACCTCAGGCACCTCCTTCTCTGCAGACTAGATCAATCTCGGTATTAGGGAGATTATACTGCTGTCAGTAAGCCCTCAGCTTTCACCTCACATTGCTCTAGCATGAGGCTACATATTGAAGACTAGATGAGCTTGTCATTTCATTTCACCCATTCAATATACCAAAAAGGAATTTTGCTTGAGGAAAAAGTGATTCCAATAGATCCTTATGTAGTTTGTAGGAAACAGTCCCGCTTCTTTGTGATCTAATTAAAGACAAAGGTCCTTCTTGAGTACAGGAGACCAAGAACTCATTTAGTATTTAGCCAAAAACAACCTGCAAATGTTATGAAGTCCTGTAGGCAACATTTGGTAGAGCAATGGAAAAAATGGGGAAATACAGTCAAGATTTCTGAGTTCTGATCCTCTGTCTGATTCAGTCTATGATGTGGCCTAACCTGTCGCAAAATAATTCATTCTCTTTCCTTCTAAAACTTTAGAGAAACTTGAAAGCCTTTTATTGATTTTCGATGAAAATATTGCCAAATATTTCAATATCACTGATGTTTTAAGAAATACAAAGCTCCATAAACTTACCAAATGTGTCTCCCCAGCAAAGAGGCATAAACACAGCTTTGCGATTTCTGGTGCCTACGGTTTGGAATGGATGATACAAATAATAAATTTGAAGAGAACCTTCAAATTTGAAAAACTACTTTTTCAAAACAAATCACACATTTACTAAAGAGCTGCATACTAGATAATAATGTAAGTCTGTTCTTAGTAATGGCTTCATGGTAGTTGGGCTTTTTTTGTTTGTTTCTCTAATTTAAATCTTTCACTCCTGGGGGGGGGTGGGGGGTGTCTAAACATTAATAATCTCAGCTGTGCATTTAGGGGAGAAAAAAACAATCCTAAAAAAAATAAAGAGTAATGAGAAGATTTGCCCAAAGTAATAAATGGACTGGATCATTTCCAATGTGATTAGAAGAGAATTTAGGATGTAATCAGAAGGGAAAACAACACTTAATTTAGAGATATTTATTCTGTAAGGCAAGATTCTTTTATCTTTCACTGTCTCACAGCATTCCTAATGCCTTAATTTTCCTACTTGGCTTTATCATTGGGTTCTTTTCATTTGAAAAGTAGAAGTTAGAAAAAGTGACATGTCTGTAGCCTCTCAGAGGATTTTTGGCTGCATCTCCTGAAATCACGTGTAATCTTCTTTTTTGTGAGTGGCTCAACTGCTGCTTTTAATGCGTCCATTTGGATGTGTAAGAATTGCAAAAGAGGATTCCCATTACCAGAGCCGGCAGTAAATTTTGCACTGTTGATTACTTTGAGTGTCTGTGCATGGATGTGAAATAAATCCAGAAAACTGGGGCAAGTCAGGGTGGTCTGTGGACTGGAGAGCACAAACGTAGAATTAAAATTGTTCTAAAGTCAGAGAATGCCAATAGGGTGTTCAGGAAAGTTTGTGATGGACAGTCCCTGAGCTTGTGAAACTGACAGTGCTGTTAGACAAGTTGTTTTGTTATATTGAGACTAATATTATTAAATGTCTTTACATTTCTTACCAGAAGAGTTCCTAGGAAGAGGGAGCATATATCTACAGTCTGATTTATGATGAAGGATATTGCCATTTGATTGATCTTGTTTTGTGGGGTGGTATTGGTTTTTTTTCCCCTTCTTCCTTTTACATTTTCTGTTTCACAGCTTCTGTTAGTCCTGTCTCACCCCAGCACCTCCTTCTCTAGAACAGTTCTTCAGCCTTTTGGATGTTCCTCCTACTTTTTATTGATTTGTGTAAGGGCAGAATTTTAGTACCGGTTGATAGTGAAATTCATTGCTAAAGACTAAATGATGCCACAGAAATATATTGGCCAGATGTCTGTCCTCAAGAGCACCTGTCATGTGAAGGGTCTGGGTTTTTATTTCGTTTTGCTTCATTAGAAAGGTTTTAATTTGTGATGAAAGTGGTGAAAGAAATGGGAAAATTTAATCTTATCTTCTCCAGTAGTATTTCTGTCAAATATGAATGGGAGTAGGGCCCTGTTACAACAAGGAAATTACAGTTTCTGTCACTTTGTCCAGATCTGAGCATGAAATAAGCAACGGAGCAGAGCAGCAAGACCACAGAGGTTCAGGCAGAGCCCTGGAAGGCTGGTTTAGCACAGCACAGCACTTCCAAAATGTGTGCTGTTCTTTTGCCACAGGCCAAAGTGGGCACAGCAGCAAAACCCAAGCCATGCATGCAAGTACAAAGCAAGAAGCACATTTAAGTGGAGACTGGCTTGAGTTGCCAAATGGGTGAACTCGCTTCCCATTTTTTGGCATCCCAAAGTGATGTCCCTTTGCAGGTAACTTGGTCTTACCTGCAAAGGCACATCACTTATTTGTCCTTGCCTTTCTATTGCTGCATGTGATGAGCTTATTGTTAATTTTATTTAAAATATCTGCAGAATCGTGTGATTTTTAATTTTGGCGAGCTGCACATTTGTTATCATTTTAAATTATTATTAGTTAAATAGTTTATACATGGAATAAATAGTTTATACATAAATTAGTTTATACATGGAAATAACTCCATTTCTCCACAGTTTTTCCTAAGTGTTTATGAAATATAAGTAGGTCAAATACTCCTGTGAGCTAATGAAAGAGGAAAAAAGATGCAAAACCAAAACTGTAGACTTTAGGAAATACAGTTTGTCAGAAAATTTTGGAATAGTTTGGTTTCTGTGCCAACTTGTGTTTTTTTCTTGTTTTTGTAGATCAGAATTTTATCTAAGAGCAGCTGACTGGGCACTGGCTATTTATTTTTTAATTATACATACCTCTTGCCTTGAAAATAGAACTGCTCATTGAATAGCTTACACATGGTTTTTCTCCTATTTTACCTGCAAGATATTCACAACAGCATTTAACCCAGTCATATTTCTTCCAAATCTGCAGCAGACTGCAAAATCCTGGCTTCACAATTAGGAATTTCAGATGAATTCTCAATTCCCATCCCTGAGCTGGAATGTCAGAAGTTTTAAACCAGGATTGTCTCTTTAGATTGGTGATTACATGTGGCAGGAGGTAGCTGGGGAAATCTGACCAGTCATTGTCTGAATTCAATTACTTCCATGTGGACTGAACTCTGTCGGTTAAAAGATTTTTTATTGTAGGGTTTTTTTGGGGTTTTGGTGGTTTCTTGGTTTGTTTGTTTGGGGTTTTTTTGTTGACATTATAACCTGTTTATAACAGATAAAAAAAGATGTCACAACAAAAGCAAAAAAAAAAAAGAAATAATGTCAAGTTAAGAAGAGTTCTGAGTTAAATGTGTTGCATAGGTCTGACTTTCAAAAGAATGGGGGAGCATTGGTTGTTTTCCACTGTGCGCAGCTGCATCAGTGATGTGAAATTAGACACCAGTCTGTTGAATTCATATTTACTTTGGTGACTTATTTGTATGAGAGTTCCCATCCAAATAAACAGGACACATCTGAAGTTACCTGTTACCAGTATTTAATAGTAGTACTTGAGATTTGATCTGAGCTTTGTTTTCCTTCTTTCTACAAGCAATTAGCTCTTACCCAGATTTCATTCAGAGCATGATCCTTTGAAGGTAGTGATGCCAAATGCCTTCTCCTGTTCCCCTTTTAAACCATGGCTACTAAGTACGTGAGCATTTGTATAAGCTATTACACAAATACAACTAGGATGTTTTCAATTTACGTGTGTATAATACATTTGGCTTGTATGAGCCATTTCAATAAACCAGAAGAATTGATGGAGTTGCAGCTGTCAATAAAGCCATTAGCTTCAGGGAAATTACTCACTGAAGAAGGATGTGTTTTGGACTCCACAGAGGAAGGGAAGATATGAGCCGCTTGTTTTTGACTGAAACAGTCCTCCTGATACCACTCCCTAAGCTGCTCATATTAAGCTTGTGTTCTGAAGTACTTCAAAGCTGCAGGGCTACTCTGAGGAAAGCACATTCTGGGGTTCAGTAAGTTATACTACAGTTAATAATGTGGTTTAAGTTTTGAAATATATACCAGAGATGTGAAATCATACAAAATTTTTTCTTTTTTTTTTTTTTTAACAATGAGAGACTGTGCTCCCACAACTATGCAGTGATGTTCTTGCTTTTAGTCTAAACATCTTTTTTTTCTTATTTCTTTAACATAATTAGGTGCTAGTCAATATAAGAAAAAATCATAGATTTGAGTATGCTGATTTTGGAGAGGAGCACAAAATCTCTTGTTTTACTTGGAAACGAAAGAATATTTATATCCAGAGGCCCATCCTATTTCCTCCTCAGCTTTGATTAATTTATTTACATACTAATTTACAGGTTATCCCCAAGTCAGTGTCTAATGTCAGTAGCTGTTGCAAATACTAATCCTCTGTTGTACTCTACCCTGTGCCAATGGATCTGACTGCCACACGACATTGTGGCCAGAATTCTTTTCCATAGAAGTCTGGGCATAGCATGTGGCTCACCTCGGACCTCCACGTAGAACTGGATCACTGCTGAGCAGCGCTAGCCATGCTCTGTAGGAGCCAGGCTGAGGGCACTGCTGTCACATGTTGAGTTTTATCAGGTAGCACTTTGGAGATGGCTATAAAGCTGCACAATCTCATTAAACGTCTTCCTGTGATCTAGCATGGGACAACAATGCTCCTTCCTTGCCACAGGGGGAAAAGGAAACTGGAACATTAATTAGTGCCTGGGAGTATGTTTGCATCGTGGTAGATTCATAAGCAGCAAACTTTACCACATCACTACATAAGATCATTACAATACAGTGACAAACTGTATCTATAAATACTGAAACAGTATTTGTTGTAACACAGCTCCTCCTAGGCAGAAGTAGAGCAATTGTATGTTTGGGGATAGATATGTTACAATTTCCAGAAACTTCCAGTATTGTGAAGGGAAAAGGGAGTTCTGTAAAGATAAAATAAAAAATTAATAAAACCACCCCAATTTATTCCTGTTGCTGCTATGGAAACTGAACAAAGAACAATAACTACTTGCCAATTTCTTCTGGCTCCTACAGTGAAAAAGCCTAAAATACTGACATTTCAAGGACAAAACTTGCTGTAAATAACTAAATATTGTGCTATTCTGGGATTTACCAGTGCATTACCTTGGAGGTGTTTAGTTTCTAAAACTTTGTGAAATTATGTTGTTTTGTTTTTTTTTTTTCTGAAGTACAAGACATTATGTGATGCATGTTGGAAAGGCAAATAATTTTTATATGGAGAAATCAATTAAAGGGTCAATCTAGTCCTGAAATTAGGAATGTATTCACTACATTTTATTTATATTTATAAAGGACAATGCTTTTATAAAAAGAAGAAGCACATTAAATTTGCAAGTGTGCCTAGCCCTGCACAGCACCTGGGAGCTTATAAGGAATGAAACCTCCTTGTTTAGATGTTTATTGACACTCAGTTATAATATGTTTCAGTGAAGCTGTATCTGTATAAGGCTTCTGAGACTCTCTTCTTCCGACTCACAGGTGTTTTTTCTCTATGGGAGAAGCAGCCAAAGCATTTTTGCCCAACAATAATTTAAGGTATACAATGTATTTTTAATAGCCTGTGGTTTGGACTTCATCTGAAAATGACAGTGCAGTTATTTTAAGGCACAGAATAAGACTTTCAGTATGCTTGCACCATGTTTTCCCACTTCAAAAACTATAACTGAATCCTAAACTTACTGGAATGAAATGGCAGCATTCATCACTTGGCTTGGCAAAAATTTCTACTTGTTAAAATTTAGAATACCATAGGAAAAATTAACCACAGGAAAGTTTGTATCTGTGAGAGACAAAGGTATCTAGACTCTTCTGGCAAGTAAAAGGTGAGAGAATTCACTTCTGTTCTCCTTTGCCTAGATTCACAGTGGGTGTTCTTGTTGAAAAATATCTCTTTAGTGAGAGATGGACATACTTTTATTAAAGTTCCTCAAAATATTCTCTATCTTCATCTTTCTCAGTCTATGTTTATGACATAGGGTATTCTTCCAATTCTCTCTGCCAGAGGTTAATTTGCGTATCCTCCTATGTGCAACAAAAGAAGATATAATTGAAATATCTTTCAACCATAATTCATCCTCCAACATCTCAGTGATAGGAGTATTCTTGATGTGGGTTGGAGAGAGAAAGAAAAGTGATGGGGCAGAATGGGTGCTGAAGGTCTTTCACACCTGAACAGACAGATGGGATCCATCCCAGGGTGATGAGGGAGCTGGCAGATGAGCTTGTGAAGCTGCTCCTCATCATTTACCAACAGTCCTGTCTCACTGGTGAGGTTCCAGATGACTGAACGCCCATTAGCAAAAAGGGTGTGAAGGAGGATCCTGCTAATTAAGGAATTAAGGTAATAAGGATTCCTACAGGCCAGTTAGCCTGACCTCAGTACCCAATGAAGTAATGGAACAGTTTATACTGAGTGTCATCACACAGAACTTACAGGATGGCCGGGGTATCAGACCCAGCCAGCATGGGTTTAGGAGGGGTAGGTTGTGTTTGACCAACCTGGTCTCCTTTTATGACCAAGTGACTCACCTGGTGGATGTGGGAAAGGCTGTGGATGTTTGGTCTTTGACACTGTCTCCCACAGCACAGTCCTGGGAAAGCTGGCAGCCCGTGGCTTGGGCAGGAGCACTCTCTGCTGGGTTAGGAACTGGCTGGATGGCCGGGCCCTGAGAGTGGTGGTGAATGGTGCTGCATCCAGCTGGTGGCCAGGAACCAGTGGTGTTCCTCAGGGGTCTGTGCTGGGGCCAGTCCTGTTCAATATTTTTATTGATGACTTGGATGGGTATGGATGGGTATTGAGTCTTTCACTGTAAATTTGCAGATGACATTAAGCTGGGACCGTGTGTCAATCTGTTGGAAGGTAGGAGGGCTCTGCAGAGGGACTTGGAAGTTGGATGGATGGGCAGAGTCCAATAGGATGAGGTTTAATAAAAGTCCAAGTGCCAAGTCCTGCATTTTGGCCACAATAACCCCCTGGCGTGTTACAGGCTGGGGTCGGTGTGGCTGGACAGTGCCCAGGCAGAAAGGGACCTGGGGGTGCTGGTCCACAGCCGGCTGGACAGGAGCCAGCAGTGGGCCTGGTGGCCAGGAAGGCCAATGGCATCCTGGCCTGTGTCAGGGATAGTGTGGCCAGCAGGAGCAGGGAGGTCATTCCTCCCCTGTGCTTGGCACTGGTGAGGCCACACCTCGAGTGCTGTGTCCAGTTCTGGCCCCTCAGTTCGGGAAGGACATTGAGAGGCCTGAGCGTGTCCAGAGGAGGCAACGAGGCTGGTGAGGGGCTGGGAACACAAACACTCTGAGGAATGACTGAGGGAGCTGGGGATGTTTAGCCTGGAGAAAAGGAGACCCAGGGGTGATTTTACCACTGTCTACAGCTCCCTGAAAGGTGGGTGTAACCCAGTGAAGATTGGTCCCTCTCTCCAGGCGGCAACTGACAGAACAAGCGGACACAGTCTTAAGAAGCTGCACCAAGGGAAATACATGTTGGATATTAGGAAAAGTTCTTTTACGGAACAAGTGATCAAGTACTAGAATTGTCTGGCTGGGGAGGTGGTGGAGTCACCATCCCTGGATGTGTTTAGAAAAAGACTGGATGTGGCACTCAGTGCCATGGTTTAGTTGAGGTGTTAGGGCATGGGTTGGACTCGATTATCTTCAAAGTTTCCTCTAACTTAGTGATTCTGTGTGTGATTCTGTGTGTGACCCCTTAATTTTGAATGCTAAGAAATTTTACACAATTGTCCAATAACATTTCTTAAGGATCTTTTCAAGCACAATGAATGTTAAGAAAAAACAGTCATGGAAATCAGAGATGGTAGGCAAGGCCGCTTACTGTCAGCAACATTCTCTACAAAGAGTCAGTGATTTTCCTATAATATCATTTTTAAATGGTTTTGCAAGTGCACTTCAGTCATAATGGGTGTGATAATCTGGAGGAGGAGATGCTATCGTTCAGAGTACTAGCAGCTATAAATACCAAAACTCTCAATGTTAACACCTAAATTCCCAAGCATTTCCAATTCAATTATGTTCTTTCCTACAGAAGAGTTTCATAAATTCATTTCAGCCATTTACAGGAGCCACTAGAATTTCTAGTATGTCCTTTAATGCAAAGCTTTCCTGAATATAATATAAGCACCATACAGCATTGTCAGTAGTTACTCTGTGCTTTTCTTGCATACTTCTTTTTAAGACAGACAACTTTAAAGCATTATCAAGACTGCATAATTCTGGAAATCCCATGCTGTTACAGCATACAGCATAAGAAGCTTCTGCCTTGAATTAGAAGGAGTTTCCAGTTGTATTTTTCTTCATTTCCCCAGTATAGCAATAAATGCAAATGACATTTCTGCCTGGGGCTTTTCAGCATGCAATCCACTTGTGACACAAACCTGCCTCTCATTTGTCACTCTCTGTCTATAGACAGTAATCAGTCCTTCAAATGTGGAATTTTAAATTATCCAGAAAACCTTAGAATTATAGCATTGCAGAACTACTACAGTAGGTGGGGAAAACAACAAATTTAAACTTCAGCATAATTACCTTATTTTTTTAATATAACTGCAAAATATCTATGACACATAAAGTTACATTTTAAACAAATTTCCTTGTATAGCTTGTCTTCGTCTTGTGTTTCTTAGTAAATTCAGTCATTTTGACAGAATGAAAGTAATAGTGGATTTATCACACTGCATAAAGATTCTTTCTTGTCTCTGCTCCAATAAATAGAGCTACTTTCAGAATTTCTGGTAATTTATTTGCAAGTTAAATAGAGAGTTAGGAAATATTTGCAACTCAGATCACCTGAGTTTTGACATACCGTTACTGGAGGGGAATAGATAAACTCTTCAATCCTAAATATAGGCCCATTAAATTTGTCTACAATTATACCAAGACTAATCAGAATTTTGTCTGCTACAAAACTTGTCCATCGCAGGGTAGCAGGTCACTTCAACACTTTCAATATAACAGGTGGATTTTGGCTGTATGAAGCTCAAGGGTAAAGTGCTTGTTATTTATAGATAAGCCAAGACTACACTGCATTTTTAGAAGTTTGCAGTATAAAGACATCAGTAATGTTCATCTGCAGGAAGTGATTTCCCTTACACCAGACTTCCTTTAAAAACATGTCATAGCTTAAAGTGAAGTCACAGCTTATGCTGGTAAAGTTGTGTTATTGAAGGAATCATTAATAGCAGACTTCATGGTCTTTAAAATGGATTCAAGACTATGTCAACATATTACACAAGTTGGTGTTAGCAATCTTGAATGCATTTGAAATTTGATGCATATCCTACATGCATATAGAAAAATAGGATTTGTACACTATAATATCCTAGAATGGTCATTCCTTCTTCCCAAACCAGAAGTAATAAGAAATGAAGCAGTATTGAAACCTTCAGTTAGAAGTGTTCAACAGTTTAAATGTCACTCCCATCAGCTGGATGACCCCTCCTTCCCTCTGGAGCAGACACAGTGGAACAATGGAGGAAACAATTTAACAGAGGTTTTAAAAGGGTTAATAAAAACTTACCAAGTAATTTTCTAATGAAAACTAGGGAGTTTTGCATAAATGTTTCTATTTCTATTCTTCTACAGAGGATGGGCAATACAGATAATTCTAGGTTTTTTTCTGACAAAAAACCATAGTTGGCCTTGTTGCTTCTGCCCTGGTGAGCCGAGCAGGGAATGGACCTGAGCTCTGTCACTCTGTCATGTGATCATTCCAGCTCTTAAACCAGCAGGATCCATGGCACAGGTCTCACTAATGCTTCCTCACTAATGCTCACATTGGCTCACTTGTGCTTCCTCAGACAGTGCCTGGATGTGTGCTGCAAGGTCAGCACCTGCCAGGACCATGAGCAACAGGAAGTTTGGGTTTGAAACCTCTGTTTTGTGGAAATTAGGAAGACCAGCTATAAGGACACAGACTGCATCATGATCACAAATGAGCCTGATCTGTTTCATTTGCACAGATGTTGCAAATTAAAAGAGGGAAAACCTACTCATGGAAATGTTTCTGTAGAAGAATAATATTCACTAGCTGAAAATTATACTTCTGTGAGAAGACTTGCAAATATTTCATTAACAGCAATCGGATTTTGTATAAGATTATACTGAATATCACTATATCAGCTTCTGCTTTCGTGCCACATTCCCTCACTGTGGCCTGAAAGAAATGAGCAATATTTGAGCTACTTGCTAGTGAGGTCAGAAAAAGACACTTGGTCTTCTGTTTGTGTGTGAAGCCAAAAAAAGAGAATGGTAGTATGGGTATGTGTGCTGCTAGAGGATTGATTTGTCACGTCAAATAGGTAAGAAAAAAGGGGAATCAAGAACAAAAGGATATTGTTATGTTCTAAGTAATTATCTATTTATCTCTTGTGTTTTGTTTTGCTTGGTTGGTTGTTTTTTATTAGTTCTTCCTAGGTACTAATCTTTCAGCTCTACTTCTTTTATTCTTTTTTTTCTCCTACCTGTTGATTTTGCCTTTATCTTTTGGAGGGAAGTTGTGAAATTGTTGGTTTCTTATTGGCAAGCACGAAAACTTGGTATTTTATCATCAGTATTCACTGCACCATTCAGATAAGAATTCACTCTGAATATAACCCTGTGTGAGGAGATTTACTGCAAATTACTGCTCTCTGTGCAAGGTTACAAATGCCAATAAGATACTGGAGGCTCAGAGATAATGCTCAGCCAACACATAAGGGTCAGCTAGATAAGTAAAAAGCAGACTGCCTTTTATCTCACTGATAATTTCTCTTTCATTTGGCATTTTGTCCCTGCTTAATTATATACTTTATCTAAATCAAGTAGAATCTGAGAAACTTTTTCATTAAGATTTTTGCATTTAAATAAATAATTAAAATTATTTCTATGCAAAAGAGTGGAAAATTTTGAGTTTGTATTGAACAGATCATACTAATGCAAGCAGCCACATGAAAAGATGTCTCTAAATTGTCTTTTCTTTCTCTCAAAGTGCAAGAAACCACAGTGTCAGCACATTTCACTTGCAGTTTCCTCACGCAGATCTTAGCGTTTTTCAGTAGTATTCATCTTCAAAAAGGATCAAAGTGGTGAATAACCATCCCTTTCCTGTCTCTAAGCTCCTAGAGCTTGCAGTTGTATTAGATTTGCTTCCACTGACTCCCCTTTTCCTAAGTACATCAGACCCTGCATTTGTCAAACATTGACACAAATACCGTGTGGAGAGTAAATATATTTGGATACTATAGCACTTAAATCACAGATACATGCAGTTTTGTTGATGAGATGACTTCCCTGGGCTGTGGTGGAGATGGTGCAGTGGGGAAGAGAAGCCAGTTGGGTTACCGTGGGTACACAGCCTCTCTTTGTTCCACGCGAGAGATGGCGCGGTCCTGCTGCGAGCCTTGCTAGTGAGCACAGGCTCCTGCTGGGAGGCTTTCACAGGCTCTTCCTGATCCATGAGTCCCCCAGATGGAGAGATGATCCCTAATCCTGGAGCATGGCTGGGGGACTTTCCTCCCTAGAGCTATTTTTCAGACATTTCTGTGGTTATCCCAATACCCCAACACACTTGAGTGTCCTTATCTTTAGTACTGGCTAAAGAAAACCTTGCTGATGATCAGATTGTTTCAGGTTTGATTTGCTGTTGGTTTCTGATTTGCTTCACTATTACTTGATATGCTTGTTCTGGATGCTATAAGTAGGACTTTCTGATAATCTACAAGTTGTTTTGCCAATTTGGCTACTTTCTTGGTCACAGCAAAACTATCCTGCTACCTGAGACAGGGGGATGATCATGTTTTCAATCTCAAATATCAGACCTTTGACTTAGGAAGAATCTCACTGGGAGTCAACACATAAATATATTTTATCCTGTTCTAGAAGGAGATCGAGAAATTTGGCCTGGACTATATTAACCTGTATTCTTTTAGTCTGCATCTGACCTTCAAATTCCAATGCCTTAAGCAAAGAAATTTGTAACCAAGGAAACATGAATTATTTCCCTTTTTATTCAGTAAATTTGACACAAACTACAGAAAGCATCCATCCATTAGCACTCTAAAGCTAGAATGTTGTCGTCTTTCCTTTCTTATAATTTCTTTCTGTCTTTGATAAATGACTTACAGCTTCAATGTCAGATATGGTGGATATACAGACCACAGTAGAAGAAATAAAAAGAAAAAAGCAATTATGCTTCTTGACATATATGAAGAAAGATTTATGATTTCTCTTTCCTCTGTAGATGAAATATTTCTTGCAGAACTATAGTACATCACCCAGCAGTTCCCTCTGAAAAGGGTTGTGATGGGAGGGGGTGGTGGTTGTGTCAAAGATCCCAGATTGTTACGATTATCTCTGGTTTTAATTAACAGTTTTGACACCTTTTAGACAGAGCTAATTCTGAGAAAGTGCTGATAAGAATAGTGATAATATTATGATTAATGCACATAATCAGGACTAGAAAGACCAAAGTTAATAGTGTAGGTTGGCTACAGAATTCTCTGCTCTGTTTAAAGCAATGTTCAAGAAGACTTCCTAAGCTTAGTTAGACCCCAGCCAGGCTGAGTATTAGAGAAAATATGAACATGGCTTTTTAGTGAAAGAGAGAGGGTGATTAGAAATAATCAGTTAATGCCAAATGAACTCTTTGGCTTCTACTGCAGATGTAAAAATAACATCCTGCATGATTTTTAAAGATAACACTGAATTTTCCATTCTTTGGGGTTATATTTTCTGTGTTTCTTCTTTCTCTGTCGCAGCCATCTGAACTGTACAAATAAACAAACATGCACAAAACACAAGAGTTTCCCATATTGCTATGTATGCAGATTTGTTGCAGGCTGGAGTCATCCAACTAAAAACTTGCAAGGAAACCTTCCTGTGAAATTCCTTAACAATTTGAGTTGAAAATCAAGGTGTCAAATTGTGAAGGTGAAAACAGCAATAAAATTGTTCAGATCCCTTTACTATAAGTACACGGTTTATTATTATCTGTCATAGTACCAAAACAATTGGTGATTGAGGAAAGAGAAGGAATCTTGGCTTGATGTGCTAATCAAATTAAGATTAGTTCAAAGCCTTCTGGTGTAACTATATCAGATTGGCAAAATGATATAATTTATGGACTGTTAATTAAATTTCCCTTCTCTGTGTCATTATAAATATCTTTATCCAGACAACCAAGCCGTAATTATCTGATGGCTGTACATTGGACTTGGCAAATATGACAATGTCAGCTATTCACAAATACAATTGAATATATATAATCAATAAATAGTCCTTGCGTTTTCTGTAATCATGTAATGAAAATACTTTTATAAATATATTGAATGCAACCTCAGCCAGTTTGCCAATGACACTGACCCCAGGCTGTGTGGTGTGATCAACAAACTGCAAAACTCATGAAGTTGAATCAACAAGGCCAAGTGCAAGGTCCTGCACCTGGCTCAGGGCAATCCCAAGCACAAGTACAGCCTGGGTGGAGATGAATTGAGAGCAGCCGTAGGGAAAAGGACTTGGGAGTGTTAGTGGATGAAAACCTGGACATGTGCACTTGCATCCTAGAAAGCCAACCCACTTCCTCGGCTGTATCAAAAGATTATATGCTTCAGATTAGATAATGGGAAAAAAAATCACTAAAGAGAGGGGTTATGCGGGATTGCCCCGGGCAGGTGCTGTCGGGGTGCCCGCCTTCCCGAAAGCGTCTCCGCTCCGGGTGGCACAGACAGTTCCCGCAGCCCACCAGACGCCCGAGCCAGGATGTTGTAATCAAAGCCTCACCAGAAAGCGAGAGGACTCTTCGTGTGGAAAATCCAACCAGGTTTATTGAAGGAGGAAGGCGAGGGTCCAGGATAAGGGCAGGAGGACAACCACACTTGAAGGGGTGCAGGGACGAAGAGCCCAAGAGCAAGGGAGGTGTTAGGGTGGGGCTAAGATACAAATTCCATTCCCTATTCCAATAGGGAGGAGTTGAAATGGGGTGATTAAACTTGGACCAATGAAGGAGCAGGGAGGGTGTGGAATTCTGGGGAAAGCCAATAGGGAAACTGGGGATACAGAATTTTCCAGAACAGGGGAGTAGACTCCGAATGAGAGACAGCAGTTCATTTCCATATGCGAGCAAGGAACCCTGGGAGGATGCCTCATCCTCTCACCCTAAACTGGGGAACTCTCCCAAAGCATCTCACTCTTGCCACAAGTATCACTGTCTCCCACAGGGTTAGGCACTAAGAATAAGCTGCCCAGGGAGGTGTGGAGTCACCATCTCTGGATGTGTTCAAGAGGTGCCTGGATGTGACATTTGGGGATATGATTTAGGGGTGATTATGTTGGTTGACAGTGCGACTACATTATCTTGAATATTTCTTCCAGCCTCTATGAGTCTGAGATAAGCACTGTGACCAGTGGGTCAATGCTCTCATGAGCCCTTACCTGCAGTACTGTGTCCTGCTCTGGAGTTCTCAGCATAACAAGGACATGGATCTGTTGGAGCAAGTCCAGATGATGTCATGAAGATGCTCAGAAGGCTATGAAGACAGGCTGAGAGAGTTGGGGTTGTTCAGACTGGAGAAAAAAAGGCTTCTGGAAGACTTTATGGCACCTTTCAGTACCTAAAGGGGCTTCTAAGGAGCTGGAGAGAGACTGTTTAAAAGGATGTAGTGATAGGATAAGAGGAAATGGCTTCAAACTGAAAGAGGGCAGGTTTGCATCAGATATAAGGAAGAAATTCTTCATTATGGGGTTGATCAGACACTGGCACAGGTTGTCCAGTGAAATTTTGAATTCCCCATCCCTGGAAGTGTTCAAGGCCCCGTTGGATGGGGCTTTGAGCAACCTGGACTAGTGGAAAGTGTCTCTGCCCATGGCAGGGGATGAAACTAGATGGTCTTTACAGTCCCTTTAAAGCAAATATATTCTACAGTTTTATAATTCTACATTCAAAGTATTTTATTAAGGTAGAACCAGCTATGGTAGTTGCTATAATAATATGACTTCCTTGATTCTATCTGGTTGATAAAGTTACCAAAGGTAGGGTTTTTTATTTGAGAATAACTTCAAAACTAAAAAATAGCTAATTATTGATACTATATTATGATTGATCTAATGACAGTTATATGGGAATTAGCTTTGCCCAGCAAATAAAAGCTATATCTGTGGATTCAAGGCTATATATTATAATGTAAGCAATCTCTTTTATAAAATGAGTTGTGCAAGGATGCATTTTTCATCACTTGATCCATGAAAGGAAAATACTTTCATTAAATAGCTTTGACCTCTAGCAACTCCAGATAAAAATACAGTCCTCTTAGAACAAAGCTGGTTTTTTTTTTTCTATGTAGTCTCATCATCTGGTCCATAACTTCTAGTATACACACCATTATTGGACTCCATTGCAAGAAGCATTAAAATGGAGCAGTAGACTATTTTAACAGTTAACATGAAGAAGAATATTATAAAAAGTTAAATTTTTGTACCTCTGCAAAGCTCACTAGATCTTGGTTTTCTTATTTGCTTGAGTAAATAAATTTTAGTTGCTATGAGAGTTCAGACAGCTGACTTCTTTTCGCTGTGGTATTCTGTATTTGCACAGCACATCTCCTTTAAAAGGGTGACTGCATGTGACAGGTAAGTATTGGTTATATTTCTGTCTTTCCTTTACCCTTCAGCCACATCATCTTGGCCTTTATATCTTGTTGTCTAATATGTAACACCCTATTCAGCATTGTGGAAGACCTAATCCTGGCATTGCTATTGTACTGTTTATCAGCCGAGAATAATAGTGAAATGGGAAAGAATAATTACTAAATGTTAGAAAAGGGGACAGGTGAAAGCATTCTGTGGTTCTGATATTACTGACATTACATTTCTCTGACAAAAATGAAGAAAACTCAAATTATTTTTCTTCACAATATTCACTGGTTCCAGTGCTATCACAATTTCTTCTGTAATAAAGGACAAGTAAGCACCTTAATGTAATCAGATAATTGTCTGGAAAAAGTATATGGGATAGAAGGGAGAGTTTTGCCTATGGTACAAAACTTCTGTCACATCTACACAACATTGCCATCCATCACACCAATTCCACTTGATTTTCTGTGCATTTAATTGGTTTTGTTTTTCCTGACTTCTATCTCTTGCTGTGGTGGTTTGGATGCCCACCAAAGCCACTTTATCACTGCCCTCCTCACCTTGGCAGGGGAGAGAAAATACAACAAAAGGCTCATGGTTGAGATAAGGGAAGGGAGAGATCACTCCCCAGTGACTGTCATGGGCAGAACAAACAGCCTGGGGAAATTAGTCTATCTTATTCAAAAACAGAGCAGGATAGTAAAGTAAAACAAATCTTAAAAAACCTTCCCCTTGCCCCTCCCTCCCTCTCTGGTTTAACGTTGTTCACAATTCTTTGTTCCTCTCCTCCCAGTGCCTCAGGGAGGTGTGGAATGGGGGTTACGGTCAGTTCATCATGTGTTGTTTCTCCTGTTGCTTCCTCCTCAGGGAGAGGAGTCCTTCCTCTGCTCCGGCATGGGGTCTCTCCCACAGGAGACAGGTTTCCAAGAACTTCTCCAACATGAGACCTTCCCATGGGCTGCAGTTCCTTGTGAGCAGGTCTCTAGAGTGGATCCCTCCCAAGGGATGCAGTCCCTCAGGATCAGGCTGTTCCAGTGTGGGTCTCCCACAGGGTCACATGCCTGCCAGGAGCCTGCTCCAGTGTGGGCTCCTCTCTCCATATCCATATCCTCCATCTCACAGATCCTGCCAGGACCTTCTTCTGCAGGAGCTTCCCACAGAGTCACAGCCTCCTTCAGGCACCCACCAGCTCTGGTGTGGGGTCCACCAAGGGCTGCAGGTGGATCTCTGCTCCCCCATGGACTCTTTGGACTTCACGGCCACAGCTGCCTCACCAAGGGCTTCACCAGGGGCTGCAGGGGAATCTGTGCCTGAAGCACCTCCTGCCACTCCTTCTGCACTGACCTTGGGATCTGCAGGCTATTTGCTCTCACGTTTTCTCATCCTGCTCTACTCTTCTCTGTCCACAATTACTTCTGCTCAATAAGTTTATTTTTCCTTCTTAGATATGTTATCACCAAGCTGCTACAACCATTGCTGATTGGCCTGGCCTTGGCCAGCAGTGAGTCCATCCTGGAGCTGGCTGACCTTGGATGTGTTGGATGTGAGGAAGCTTCTGTCAACTTCTCAAAGAAGCCCTCCCTGCTGGACCCTCTGCTATGAGAACACTGCCATGCAAGTCCAAAACACTTGCTCTCTATCCAAAACAGACAACAGACAATCCAGTTGTCTGGTCATAAGCATTCCTGTCTATTTGAGTTAGCCTAGAGGGGTCTCCAGCTGCTGCTACAGAATGGTGTGAGACTTGCCAAGACGTGTGTTGCATTTGTCAACAGCATGCAGGTGTTTGGACAGAGTGGGACATCCCAAATCACGTGTTTAGGGGTCTGGATTGAGATCACACATATGCACATTTTCATAATATAAGTCATCCTCTTTGTTTGAACCATGTAGCTCACAGTGGTGAAGTGCATTAGGAGGAGGTACTTACCCTTTCCCTGCATTTAGCAGGGAGTTCAGTGATTTCATTCAGTTGGCTTCTGTGGCTATGCTTGCCACAAAATATGTGTTCACCACAACTGACAAAAATGGAAAAATTTATTCATACAGTAATATTTCATAATATCAACTTTAAAAATTGAACCCAAATTAGAAGCACCACCACCATTGTCTCCCCAAAAGTGTCAGTAGGCATTAAGGTTATCCTCACGTTTGAAACTTAATCTTCTACTAGGAAAAAGACATTGGAGATTAATTAGGAGCAATGACCTATGGGAAAGTCTTTGAAAAGAGGACTGGAATACTTCTTGTGTTGCTATTGCTATTGTCAGACATGTCAACATGGAAGATAATGAACTTTTGGGGAAGAAATCTCTATTGGATATTTTTTGAAATATTTTAATAAACCACACAAAATGGTATTCTCCATGAAAAACTGAAGCTGGCACTGAAGTCCCAGCAAATAAGTAGTTCAAAAGTTAGAAAGTTAGTCAGAGTTTAATTTCTTCCTCCAGTTTAGGCCTTTTTTTAATTTGCAATAATAACTTGGCCACTAGTATTCAATATCTGTCTAATCTTTCCTGACAGATCTGTTCAGGTTTGTACAAACATACCTTTATAGTCTTTGGAGCATGGATTAGAAATCAGGGGTTTTACTTCTCAGGGGCCTGTCCTAACCCCCACCCTACAGAGTTGGTCAGGCTCCCCATCACAGACTGTGGCTGCTTTCACAGAAGCTCCAGAGTCAGGCAAGGATCCAGTACAGTAACTGAAGGTAAATCCTATAATTATTCTTTTAGGTAGTATGAAAAAAGGCAAAAGATTTTTGAAAATTCATCTTTATGCTGAATCCAAAGCAATTACTCAAACAGCTAATAATCCATTGCTTATTAGTACAACATGTTTTTTTCAAGCATCTGGATGTGGGTGTTAAATCCCAAACAGCTGTTAGTGATTCCCCTCTGTATTCCTGTATTTTTATTATTGTAATCCATGTATCTCTTGAATATTAGAAGCATTTTAACGCATAGAGTTGCCAAGCAACTGCTCAAGATAGCTTTATTATATGCAGATTTCTTGCATGCTTCATGAAGCTGCTCTGCAAACAGAATTATCAAAGCACAAAAGGAACAGAAGACTAAGTTGGAGAAGGAGACTAGCCAAAGGAGACAGCAATTTTAGAGGACTAATTCTATGAAACTCACTCTATTTAATATACATCAAAGACTCAAAGAGCATAGAGGCTGTTAACTTTCTACAGCTCCAGGCTTCCTACTGACATGTGAGGCTGGCTGCAAGCTTCTTGCCACAAACAGGATTTTAAAGACTTAAGTCTTTCTATTTTGGCCCTAGAATTATACTTGTGTAGAGCATATTCTCAAACATTCAGTCTTAAGTACAAACCTAATGACCCCAACATAAATGAGCAGTTTAATATGACAGTTTGTATGTGATGGAAGTGCTCCTACAATGCAGTGTCAGCATTCCTCATTATATTTAGTCTAATTTTTGCACCCTTTAGTTCCACTTCATCAATTTTTAGGTCTTTTCTCCAATATCAAGAGAGCTCAGACGTAACATCTTTTATAAAACCAGATATTTCCTGTAATCACATGATTTCTCAAACCTGCAGTGCTTGGAAACAAGCAACTACATATTTATTTTATATATTGGTCAGCATACTTTGATTATGGTGAGGTTCTAATAAACTGTCATGCCATGGTGTTTTTAGTAAACTGCAATTTATATGCACATTAATGTTTAAACTGTAACAAATATACAATTTAATTAGAGATATGAGGACAAGATGGTAATACTGTTCCCTTCTGGAAAATTAGGGGTTTCTGAGAATGATGATACCAAACAAGACTAGAGCATAAAAAAGTGAATATATGAGACATGAAATGTTGTTCATTGAAAGGATTTTGGGTTTAAGGCTAAGTACTTTATAAGAAAATATGATTTTGTTCAGTATGAAAAATACAAGCTGTTTTTCTTTCCTTCTGTACTTCTAACTCTAAGTGTGCTAGGGCATTGTAGAATGAATTTTCTGTATTTTTTTCCTAACAGTAACACCCACAAGAGGATCTGCAGGAGTTAGCACATCCCCTGCAGAGCTTGTGTTCAGGCAAAATTAAGAAATCTTTCTGGATAGCAGCTGACATGGAATAGAGCTATTTGTCTTTTCCCTGTAACCTTGAGAACTCCAGCTTCCAGGAACACAGCTTACTGCTATGCTAACAGGTCTGTTACTGACAGGCAGTTGTCTTAGGCTTTGCTGCTTGCCTTGGAAGCAAAATAAATGCATTTACTGGCTACTATGCTTGGACTCATATTGAAGTTCAAGCAGCAGTCTCTGATCTACAAGTTGGATAAAGTGTTTCTGTATAAATGAGTTTTCATGTAGAAATGCAATATGCTTTACACAGCTAATCAAATGGGATGAAAACATGCTAAAAAGCTGTAGCATCCATATTTCTCATTAAAAGGATGCTCACCTTAGAGTCAAAGAAAGTGAAAAGCTCTACAGGATAACTTGAAAAAAATAGTTGTATGTTATTAGCAGGGCAAATGTGATAGTTTTTTTCA
This sequence comes from Tichodroma muraria, assembly GCA_013390105.1. Classification (NCBI taxonomy): domain Eukaryota; kingdom Metazoa; phylum Chordata; class Aves; order Passeriformes; family Sittidae; genus Tichodroma; species Tichodroma muraria. The sequence continues at coordinate 56,868 of WAAG01030256.1, forward strand.
CATTATACTTCTGGGTCAAATTGATTTCAGATTACTTAGAATGTGAATCCACATCAAAAGCTGTGGCAATACTTTCTTGAGCAGGTCTCATACCAGCACTGACGTAAAGGTTGCCATAAATTGCCACCAGGAAGAGGGAGCACTGAAGAAAGGATGAGATGACTTTCTGTCCCATACCTAAAACCATAGTGGGAACCATAGCAACAGCTGAGCGTGAGACTACAGCAAGTTTCATACGACATAAAGAACATGATAAATCAGATAGACTCACACTGGGAGCTTTGAATTTTTTAGTGGTTTTTCACAACAGGTGAACCCTAGTTTTATGTTGAAGAAGAAGAAGATTTGCTTATGGGATGCCTTATGTGGTCCGTTAGTAACTGGCCACACAATTTCAGACATAAACATCTGCGTCTCTTCCACCAAGCAACTCTAAAGTTAAACCTGCAGTTGTGTGTCATAAAGCATTAACCCCTCAACAGTATCTGATAGACTCACCTTTGTTAGTAAATAGGTCCACTGATTTTTGAAGATGGACTAACAAAAGTCAACACTAGAATGGCACAAAGCATTACAATGGTCATGCTGTTTCAGGCATCTGCTCTAGAAATACACTCACCAGCCTTTCCCCACTCATCCAAGGAATTATGCAGGATAATAAAGACCATTTAAACTTGGTTTCTTCAGACTGCTCCATTTTAGCTGTAGAAGGAACATGGCATTGTTGATAGAATAAGCTTCTACTAAACTGCTTTTATTTGTGTAATATCTGGAAAAAGAAACCAGCTTTGTATTTCCTTTTGCATAATACATTAACACCCTGTCACCTATAAATACTCATACTCAACCTCCTGTCAGATTCCATTTGTATTTCTACTTAATATTTTCTTCCCCTCCTTTCAGCACACTCTTTGATACTCTTCGCCTTTTTACTGGCTTCTTGGGAGCTTGTCTGAACATGAAATTAATTTAGCAACTCCTTTTGAATATTTGTGGTTTTAAATCTTACTTTTAGGTTGATTTAATTTCTAAAGTAATCTAAATAGGTGACAAAATACCCTAATGAAGATTTCTACATACATTAGTATTCAGGAAAAAATACTGCAGATTACAATCATTCTCTACCTTAATCTAAAATAACATTTT